>VXBH01001914.1:5139-66497 GCA_013400035.1 Rynchops niger | reverse complement strand
TGCCAATTGATTGTAGTATTGCTGTGCCTTGGTTCTGACTTCGAGCTGCTATGCAGGGTTTTGTCTCTTGAGGGCAAGTAGCCCCAAAGGACTGAACTTGCAATGTTATTTCCTGGCCAGTCTGTAAGGCACTCGGGTCCACGACGTAGCGCTCTTGTTCACATATAATTAATCCATACAGTTGTGCTCAGCAGAGATTTGAGGCTTTCCTGCTCAGGGAGTTGTTTTGGTTGAGACTTTCTTGATTAAGATGCCAGTATTCTGCATTATATAGTTCTACAAATCAGCTAGTTTCAAAGATATCCCTAAACATGCCTTTCTCAAGCAATCTTCCTTGCTGCCAGTCCTCCCGCTGCTGTCCTCACATGTTACTTCAGATTTTTGTGGGGTCAGATCCTACTTTAAATCCTGGGGCACAGCCAAGTGTGTTGGTGCGAGTGCAGGTTTGAGTCCTTGGTGGGAGAGCCACCGAGCTTTGTGTGTGCCTGCAACAGACTGCAGGTGAAGCAGCTGAGGAAATGTGGCTTGCAATTTCCCAGCTGAGGTTTGTAAGGGTTTTTTTGTGTGACAAGGTGTAGCTGTTGGCCAGGGGTGACAGCAGGCACCAGCACACAGGTCATGGTGCCACCTGAGACATGACACAGACTGTCGCATCTGTGACAAGTGGTAGCAGAGCAGAGGACTGGAGAACTTCAAAGCAACAACCCGGGAGCCACAGACTTGTTGGGTTTTCACTGGGATGTGATTTCTGCCATGAAAGCATCAATTAAGCTGTAATTAGGCAGCAATAGGCTGATGAAGAAATACCAAAGTGCGATGCCCTCTAACAAGGCTTTTGGTGCGAAGGCACAGCCCTGGAAAGTCAAATCTTTTCCAAGGTCAGAATTTCTGAAACCTTGGTAGACGCAAACCTGCCACCAAAACCTTGTGGGACAGAGGGAGCTTTTCCAGGGTATGTTAAATATAACTCTCTGGCATATGCATTGGGGGTGCAACTTTTAGTTCTGGATGATGACTGCAGTGGTTCTCTCAACACCAGCATCTTTTTCTAAACAAATCAGCATAAATTTACCTCCCTTTTCAGAATTTACAGGAGGAGAAGCCTCTTTCTTCTGCTAGACCCCTCTTTTTCTTTCCTGCAGTTGTAAAGGGGTTGCACAACCAAGGCCAGCCCCTTCACAGTACAGATATAGCAATCAACATGTCAGAAACCAAAAGCAGTTGCAGCATTAAAATACCTTTATGTTTGAGAAACACCCAGCTTTTTTGGCCGCCCTATTTTAAATGTCACTTTGAGAAATTCTTGTCAATACATTCATGGGAAGATAAGTCACTCAGTTAATCACTTAAGGCATTAAAGATTCTGCTTTTGGGGTACCTTCTTAATTTGCGGTGCATTTCTCAACACCTGATCATCAGCAGAACAGAATTCAAAAATGGAAGCGGTTGTTTTTCCTACAAATACTCAAGGCTTCACATTGTTTTGTTTTGGGTTTTTTTCACTTCTTTGAATAAACAGTACTTATTTCTGCTGCTGGAAGAGAGTAGCAACTGGTTAGGTATATATGCATGTCCTGTTCCAATCTGAACAAGACACATTTCTGCACCCTGGAGACAAATAGCAAGGCTTCAGAGGTGTCTGGTTAGTTGTCAGCCTGTTCTCTGACATTCTTCAACTTTCTTTCTTTCAAGCATGCACTTATAGAGGTTCTGTGTGAAAAGAGACAGTTAAGCAGAGAAACACTTTTCTATCCAAGTTTAAAGACAGTTTCAGGGAATATTACTGCAGAAGTAGGGAATGTAATGCTTACTACACACACTTTTAAAGAGGAAGATGATAGAGGGAAATGCTTGGGGGTGTAGCAGAAGGAAAATTGTGAAGAGACATGCAGAAGCTCTGCTTTGCTGAAGAAATTTGGATTATAATTTTTATTGCTCATTGTTGCAATCTCAACCAAGTGATGTTTGTTGGGTGGTAACACGTAGTCATATGGAACTTGCCAGGCTTTTCACTGGCTAAGGTAATTGAATTTCATTTTAAATATGTAATCAATTATTTTAAGGAATCAAGACAAAGATTTATTTCAGAATCAACCTGTGTGAAAGAAACTTGCTACTGTATAAATGAAATATTCAGAAGAACACATGAAATCAACACTTCACAGTCAAACTAGCAAACTGCAAAAGTCACTATCTGAACACTTGGTACCTAGATTTGGTATGCAAAGCCCCAGCTTCTTTGGTAATTGTCTCTTCAGGGGTATGAGAAAGACTTTCAGGTTATTAAGCAGAACTAGCTGAATAATAATTTCACAGTTGGGAAATCAATTGGGACTTGGTAAAAGGAAGAAAACTTACTTTTCCTCAAACCGTGAAAGAAGTCTGAGGCAGAGACCTGTTTGTTCTGAAATCTTGCTGGACCTGTGGTCAGAAATTTGACCAATTTTGCAACACATTGATTCAAAATGTGCATTTATAATCTTACATGTGCAGTGCTTTTAAGACTTTTCTTTGCTTTTTAAAAGTTGGATTTCTGCACTTGACCTCCAATTTGTATTCAAATATAGTTTCAGCAGAACAGTAGGAATTTGGGGGGAGGGAAATCAGATTAATTTATCATGACACCAAAGACAGGGTAAACATAATGATGGGTGCTTACTTTTGTGTGGAGACTGTTACCAGTAGCAAAAATAGTAACTATGATGTAAGACTAGATTTAGTGGCAAATTGAAAGTTAATCTTGTCTGAAAAATTAAGAGTAAAAACTAATACATAAATGGAATGTTAGTCAATGACTTAAATTTATGTTCCATGCTCACTGATTTTTATTTTTAAGTCACTGATATTAACAACGGGTAAAAATCACTTAAACTTAGCCTGCTATCTTTACCTTGCAATTCAAGGCAATGAAAACAACCAGCGCTGCAAAGGATATGCTGCCAGGAGCAAAGATGTGTTTTCCCGTGCCAGTTCTACGTACCGGGTCATTCTAACCTGGTGAAGCCCTGTGCCTTCATGCTCTTCTGATCGGTACAGCACAGACGGGTCTCCATTCTGATGTTCTGTAAAAGTTTATGCAGCCTTGTTTCAACATGTTCTGTTTGTTAAGTTCCTGTTGTTCTCATTAATAAACATTTATTTGCACTACTTGCTGTTGCCTAAAGCTTATTGCTGGAGATTCAGCTCTTATAATACAGTTGTGTTTTCTCTCGCCATAGAATAATGTCTTCTCATTAAATCACTGCAAAAATGAGAATAAACGTTCCTCCTAGAAATAGCTGCCCATGGGCTAACAATCATTGTATTATACAGTGTCTTCAGCTTTGGTCCTAATCTTGAGGCATAAAGTTCATCAGTCCTGGCTTATTGCAGTGCTGGGATGATTGGCTGGATTTTCGGGGCAGTCTGGGGCCTGAAAATCCTAGTGTTAACATCACCATAGACAAAATACAGTGCGCTTTGTGCAACTTGGAGGAAAGGGCCACAGTTATGCATAGGGCAGGCATATTCTTCCAAGAAGCCTCACACCTCTCTCTGACTCTTAGTGAGTCAAAGAATTTTTATCACCAGTATTTCTATGATTCAAAGTCTAGTTTACTAGGGGAAGTTGTTGGGTTTTGTTCTCTGTGAGACTGAAAAACTTTGAAGTGTGTAGGGTACAGAGCAAATAAGGAAAAGAACTGGGCATAAAGAGATGGAACTCTAAACTAGAAAGGATGACGTTGGCTTCCCAAAGCTTCAACCCAAGAGCACTCCTTACTTGTGATGGTGTTATTCTTCCACATTTGCTGGTTAGGTTAGCTCTCCTGCCTTGGAAGGAGGATACTTTTTTTAATAAGAACAGCTCAGTCCAGAACTGGATGATCACGTAAGATCATCATGCTGCTTCATGCAGCATCACTTGTGGTGGAAATGGTGCAGGCCAAATCATGCAGTCTCTGACACAACAGTTACCCATTTGGCAGAATATGGCTGTGAGTCCTTAAAAGCATTCAACAGTTCACAAGGGAAGGGATCCTGCCACAGGGTTACGTTGCATGCTGCTCACCAGGAAAATGTTCCTAGAGAACTAAATGGTGCATGTTTGATCTGGGCCATTGGGATTTGCTAACTTTGAACTCTGCAGTGATATTTTTAGAATTGGTTTCCAAATGTGGAGCTGTGCTTTAATTTCTATGCAGAACCAGATTACCAGGTCGGCTGACCCTTACAAATGCTTGAGTGGGTTTGGAAGAAGCACATCTGTGTCTAATGAGTCTAATTAGAAATTAAAAACTCATATTTTTATAGCTTTAGGCTAGTAGAAAAGGACTTTAATACAGAGGCAGTATCTTGATGAATGCGTAATGGGGGTGGGGAAAGCAGGAAAGAGCGGTGACCCTAGGAAACATGTCACTAATTTCTCCCAGTTTTTGAAGCATGTGCAGAAAAGCCAACTATGTTTCAATCTTTAAACATTGTTCATATCTCTAGGGGTAAATCCTATTATGCATTTCATCATTTTGGTTAAAATGTAGGTGAATGCCATTGATTTGCCCCACTTCTTAGCTCTGGTAAGTGGTGCTTAGAAGCACCTCTGTGGCACGGAGGAAAATGGCAGCATATTTTCAGCAGCACATTGAAACATGAAAGTGTGTCATGAGATGATTACTTAAGTGCAGAGCCTCCCTCCATAATGTAGTTTGGTTGCAGAAGAATAGCAGGCTTATGCATCAGTGAGTCTGTCAGTTTTCCCGACATGTTTTCGTTGGCTGATACAAGCCAATTTTAAAGCTCTTTTCCAAAGATAATTAGGATGCCATATTTCAGGTTCACTGAAAAACAGTAGTAGGGTAGAAAAGACCCAAACAAGTGCCCTGCTTTTGGAAGGACGGACAGAATTCAGGCAGGATGGGATCACAGAATCACAGAATGGCAGGGGTTGGAAGGGACATTTGTAGGTCATCTGGTCCAACCTGCTGCCAGAGGAGGTTCAACTAGAGCAGGCTGGACAGGAACGCATCCGGATGGGTTTTGCGTATCTCCAGAGGAGGAGACTCCACAGCCTCTCTGGGCAGCCTGTTACAGTGGTCTGTCACCCTTGAAGTAAAGAAGCTGTTCCTTATGTTGAGATGGAATTTCCTGTGTTCGAGCTTCTGCCTGGGATCTGCACGGCACCTGCCTGCAAGCTGGGCCGTGCTCTCCTGGCTCTTGACGGGTCCAAATGGTGCTTTCTACTTCCTGACAGTGCTGATCTAGGACGAATATTGCCAAAAGCTGGGGAGAGGATGGTTAAAGAGCAAAATAAACAAATCTTTATGCAACCAGGATTCATTAGTTTTCCTGATCAGGGAACAGCCTGTTACTTTTTTTAAAAGGAAATCAGAAGGGTTGATTTTTAGAGAAAAAAAAAACGGCTATGGATCAGTGTAATTGAACAACCAGCAAAGTAACAATTTATAAGGTACAAAGCATGTTAACGAAGGGTGAACTTTGACCACATGATGGCACAGCACCTGGGATCAGGACTCTATGAGATGATTCAGAAGGACCCCTCTGAGCATCATGTTTTGTTAACTTTCATCTTGTTTTTGAGGCTATAAGCTTATTCCTTCCACCCTGTGCTTCTGCTTCTTTGTTCCTGGTTTTCTGATGCATCTCCTATTGTCCCCAGTAGCCCAATGTTCCTCTGTAGATTGGCTGGGTCTTTTTTTTTTTTTTTCCGTTTAAATCATAGATTATGATTTCCCTCAGGCAGAAGATGAAAAAAAATAAAAACCTAAGCAACAGATTAAATTGCTCTGTGAAAGCCTCAGTTACAATAATAATGGCTTTTCCCTCTCACACACAGACTTAGATTGAATGGAAGATGTGTTTGGGAGAAGAACCACGTTGGAGAGTCCTGCACTAGTATTTCAGACCCTTTAAATGAATTAGCTGTCCATCACATCATAACAGAGTATAGCCACTCAAGTCCTGCTGTGCTTCATTTTCATTAGCAGAGTTTTGGGTTTTTTTTGCTTGTATGAATTCATTTCAAAATCCAAGTCAAAATAAAAATTCATTCCTCTCTGCAGCTCATTCTGGGGTGAAGTGCGATGATTCTGCCCTTTCACAGTCATCTGTCACCCAACTTCGCTAGCATGTGCCTGTCCCTTGGTGCCTTGGGTGCCTTGGAAGCCTGGCTTTGAAAGCGGTCCCTCTTCAGGCCCCTCACCTGGTGTGGGCGGGGACGGGTGCAACTAGCAGCCTTACCGGCCAGATTCAGTGCAAACCATCTGCTTCTCACAGCAGTGCTGGGTAATGATCTCAGCATGTTTCACGCCCTGGGAACTTTGTGCAAACACATTCTCATATGGTGCATAACAAGGAAGCCCTAAATGTTTCCAGCCTGCAGAGAGGCTGTGAAAGCAGTAGCTGAATCAGGGGTGGGTCAGATGGAGTCGGTCAGCAGAGATGGTGGTGCCATGGGCTAAAAAGTCACTCCACCACACGTGGCGCTGATAGATTGAGCCCTGGCACACTGAGTTTCATTTTCTCAGCCACTTCTGCAGAGAAGGCAGTTCACTGTGCTGTGCTTCTCCCTCTGGAAAAAAGCTGTTCTCTCTGCACAGCCCAGGGCATCCCTCCCAGCCCTCTCCTGCCTCTGCCACCAGGCTGCAGCTCTAGGGGTGGTTTTGCTAACAACTCATTGACTGCTTCATTCAAATAGGGAAGGAAAGGTCTTGGTGAATGTGTTTTTTCTCCCATTGTCTTAGACTTCAGAGCTGCTCTCAGTAACGCTGCGGTGCAGGGGAGGTTCATCTTGTGCTGTTCAGATGGAGCTATGAAATGTAAGTTGTCGTGATCTGTAAACCCTCATCCTCCTGGGGTTTTCTTGCTGGCTGTGTGTAGCTGGAGCAGGGCAGTGTCCTCCAAGCTGGCTGAGGATGGTGGGAAAGGGAGAGGAGAGAGGATGTAGTGCTTGAGGACAAGGGAACATTCATTCTACCAGAAACCAATTCCCCTTTTCTCCAAGGTTGCATACCTGTCTGACCTTCAAAAAAGGGCACAAGCTGTGGGGAACTTGGACGTGTGTTATCCATGTGTCAGACTGCTCGATAGGTGAAGTAGCACAGCAGTTTTACAGCTCATTTAGGGCTCAAGAAACATACTTATGCACCTGATATCTTGGAGCTGGGACAAAAGACTGTGGGAGAGAGATTGCATTTTCTGCCACAGCTGCTGCTGCAATTAAAAGATGTGAGTATTCCTGCTAAAGTGGTCATGCTCTTTAGTATGGTGGAGCCCCATTTATTTTCATTTTGAAAATAAGTTATCTGAGTTGAATCTTCTAGTTGGTTTCATTGCTGGAAAGGAGGAGCATTGTATCTTTGAAGCCATGTTGTTTGGCTTCATGAGAGCCAAAATCTCAAGAGAGATTTTCCCATGTCTTTTCCCCCATTCTTTTTTTTTTGATCTGTCTTTTTCAATATCTGATAGCTGCTGATCAGATTGTCCCAAAATCAGCGGAGTAAAACAGAGCTAGTTTTGTTAAGTTTTACTTTTCAGGATCCTTTTCTCCACCGTGACAGAGGTATGCCCAGAACGTCTATTCTCACTGTAGTGCTGGTGAGTAGAGGACAAGCAGCTGCAGAAGTCCTGTCTGTCTGCAGATGGAGGACAGCACTGCATTGCCTGACATGCAGAAGCAGAAGCGTCAGGGCTTCACTGCTTTCACATGGAAAGTTTGCTTTTTGGGCAGGTGTGGTCATCTGTCTGTTAGGGACTGAGTCCTGGGCTGCTGCTTCTTTCTGTATTGGTCTACATAAGCGACTGTGAATAAAATCTACGATTTAAACCAGGGCACCGAGGTGAAAAGCTCTGTCATCCTTCATCAGTGCCTTACAACATAAAGGCACCAGGGTTAATCTTATGAAAGGAATTGGAAAATCGACAGTTCATTTTTTTTTAATCTAATGCCTTTCTATTTTCATGATCAGTTGAAGCCACTGACCCTTAAATGATTCAAAACTTTCAAGTCGTTGTCTTGGACAGTGAACACCTTGACATAGTTTCCAACTGAATGATAAACTACAGCTTTGAAACCTCTTTTAATTATTTAAAAAAAACCTTTGGGATAAATACACCTTTAGCAGCTTAGATGTTTCCTTCTGAAACTTGCTATATCTGAGCTGAGATGAATGCAAAAGCAAAAGGAGTCAGATGTAAAAGAGGTAAATCTGCTGACCGCCTTCTAGTCTGGTGACTCCTGTGCAGTGTTTCAGGCTATTTTCTGATTGGCAAGCTGAGTATATTGGTCCTAAAAATGTTATTAAACCTTTTGTAAATGAGTTTTAACTTGTTAATTAAGAATTTCTAGCTATGGTTATGACCTGCAGGGAAATGTTTAATTGGTTGTTTTCCCTAGCTGGTTAAATGTCTTCGTACTAAAAAAAGAGGAAGAGTGTATGCTTATGGGATTTGAGCACCTCAGACCTAGTGTAAGACAGGATTCCTGTGCTTAATACTGCTGCAGAAATTTTCACCGCTGACCTCTGCAAGGCAACTCCCTACTTCAGCACAATGGAGCAAGCCTCAGTTTGCTTTTCTCTTGGAGATGAATGCAGGTAGTGGAAGGCAACAGAAACATACTCCTGTCTGGTGGAACATGGGCACACATTTTCCATAGCGGCAGAGCCTCCCTCCCTGGGGATATTCAAAGGCCATCTTGTCATCGTCCTGGGCATCTGGCTCCAGGTGCCCTTGCTTAAGCAGGGGATGTTGGACCAGATCACCTCCAGAGGTCCCTGCAAACATCAGCCAGCTTGTGTTTCTTCTCAGCCAGAGAAAGAGGGAGGGGAGGGGTGCACTGGCAGTAAGTCATGCTGTGAGTCAGCAGCCTAGCAACAGGCCAGAGAGGAGCAGGGGGGCATTTGCAGCCACCAGCCTGTGTTTGGAAGAGGGATGGATGGCCAAGGCATGAAAGATGACACTTGATATTCCCAAATGAGGTGAAGGTGACTAGAGATCCTGCGTGGAACCAAAGTGTGGGCCTGGGTCCATTGTCAAATGGCAATGCCTACATGTAACCTGGACTGGCTTTCCAGCATCCACTGCTGGAGGCAGCAGAACGCCCTGCACGTGTGAGGCAGAGCGGGGAGAAGGCACTGCATGGGCAGGATCATTGCCATCACTTTCAGTTAGTTGGAATACTCAAGTGGAGACTGCTTCAATACCTTGCACAGACACGCTTTCTGCAGTATGGAAGAAGACCAGAAGGATATATCTATCAAAGTAATTTAGAACATTTGTCCAATTACATTTTGAAGACAGTGATTCGGCACTGTGCTGCTGCTTTCTTTTTAAATGCTTAGTTGCAGCTGAAAACAATCTGAAGCTTGAATTCATATTTCAGCAAGTTGCAGCCAAAATCTGTAAATCTAGTCACGTCTATGTGCATCCATTATTGAGTTTAATGAGAACTTTATGTCTGCAACAAATGGCACCCCATTTGTCTTCATCTAATCATCCATGAAATCCTCCACTCCTCTCAGAAAATTTGTTGTGAATCCTTGGTTGAAAGTAACTGTCTTGTAGCAGTGGCCATCTGGAAGTGCCTGTTGCAGCATAGCTATGAGTGTGAAGAAGCCCTCTTTCTCCATTTCCGTATAGAACGCTTTAAGTAGAGTAATTCATTTGAGAGAGCAGCCACATGGCGGTTAGCACTGTTGCAAACCACTGCGCTGATTCAGATGCATAGAGATGAGCAGACAATGTGAAGAAGTGGGTAGAAAATGACTGAGGACTGTGTGTGCAAGAAAAACTTTAAAGCAAGCTGCGTTGGAAGAGTGAACAATATTCTGCTTATTAATGTAGATTGGAATTTCCTGCTAGCTGAGAATAATGCAAAGGTCGCTTGCCAGCTGCAAGCAAACAGCGTGTGCTTGATTCTAAAATTAGTTAATCTCTAGCATTTCCATTTCTCTTCTGTGCATTTCTTATTCTCTACCTTAGGCCTGGGAATCTGATTAGAGATACCACAAGCTTGAAAGAAAATTAATTCTTTCTTTGTTCTTCTCTCTAAACTTCTGTAAACTGTGGCAGTTGAGATAACTAGGTGTCTGTTGCCTATCATTATCGACAGTGTATTATTATTACAATGGCCCTAAAACACTTTCCATATGCTCAGTGGCATGATTTAACTCTTGAATGGCTTGGAGTTACCCTTCCCTCCCCATCAACTGGAGCCTGCTAGCCCAAACATGTAATCTGCAACCGTTTTACAATGGCTTTTTTAAAGTCTTCTCTTTTATCTCTTGATCTCAGAGATAACCTCAGGGAGAACCTGAGTAATGGCCTCAGAAAATCCTCAGTTTCTTTTTGCTGATGAGCTGGGAGCTGCTGGCATGATGATGCAGCACCATGGCTAGTCTGGAGGTGGGAAAATTGTCAGAGCCTTGCATGGAAAGGAGAACAACAGCACTGCAGGCATAAAACTGCCCCCGTGTTAGCTGATGTGTAAGGCAATGCTAACTACTGAAGAAAATAACTCTAGAGAGCACCTGCTTCTGCTTTAGGGGATCTTGCAGAAAGGTTTTAACCTGACAGCTGTATAAAATAAACTACCTAAGAGCAGAAACACCTGTCTTGGGAATGTGGCTGATCCTTTGCCTGCAGAGGTGATTTGTGTGGCAGGAGAGGTGGCGATCCTTAGAACGACCACGGCCCAGCCGGTAACAGAGGAGGAACTTGTCACATTCAAGTGAGTTTAAACACTGAGAGCCAGTTGTGCTGTCTGGATATAAGAAGCCAAATCTGGATATAATAAACCAAATCCCGCGCTCTGCTGAATATTCCTGGGGCGATACTGGTTAGTCTGATACACATCACAGGGAATGAATGGATGGCCTCTCAGTTGCTGTTCTGTGTGTGAGTATTATGTATCTAAGCCTAAGGTGAGATGTAGACACCTCTCTTCTGTAGGTGGATCGCACTGCTCTGCACATGCTACCGGTACCTGCTGTGGGCAGAGATGCGTTAAAGCAGATATGAACACAGCAAGCCATACGTGACATCATTTCAGCACACAGCTGGTCATATTAAACCAAGAGAGTATTTTATAATAGATAAAAGTCTCATTTTTTTAAGCCCTTGTAACTGGGAGAATGCGATCTGGAATGCCCTGAATTCAGGGAGCTCTGCAGGCATGGCCACAACAGGAGGGAGAGTTAGAGCACCGCTTTCTGCAAAAGTCCTGAGCCTCTTTGCTTTTCCTCCAGTCTGTCCAGCCACTGCAGCCTGTTTTGTGGGAACAGGCAGTAATATGTTTGATAGCTTCTCTGAACCCCTCGTTTATTTTGAAACTTGTGAGAATTTTAATTCTAATCTCTTGTTAAACATTCCCTATCAACAGAGTCCCAGAATTTATAAAATCGTCTAATTCCTAGCTTCCTTCCTTAGGCTAGAGCTAATGTTTCCTCGGGTTGCAAAGTCAGAATATTCCTTTCTTTGTAATAAATGTAAATACAGTTTTAGGATTCAGGATTTCTCACTTCTAGGCGTAAGAATCAAGATAACTGGCTCCTGACATCTCTTCAATATTCTTCACGTTTAAACACATTACCTGGCTCAGCAGCCTAATGGGAATTCAATACAAAAGATATTAAATGCAAACATACCTTTTAAATGTTGATTGTATAGAGACATTCATGTTCTTATATACTGAAAGAAGAGAACTTTGTCTTTGATGTTACATTCTCCTTTCTTGTAATTTTGTTTTGACAGCGATGAGAGTGCTTAACAAGGCAGTGGGGGCTGTGGAAGCACACTGTTGCACTAATGTAAAACTCAAGCAATGCCATTAAAAGAAAAGGTTTTTCTCCACGTTTCCTTGGTGGACTGCAAGCAGAGTGTGGTCTGCAGTCTTGTGTTGCATCTTAAGCATGGAAATCTCTGTACCCATAAAAGCTACAAAACAAAAAACAGCAGTCAGTGATGTGTCCGCTTAGATAGAACACCCCAAAAAAATAGCAGTGAAAGGGAAGGAAAACATCCCCCAAGCCATGTCCTTCTGCTGACTGAACGTGTGTGCAGCCTGACCGGGGTGACCCGTGTACTGCTGGCATCCAGAGCTGCGCACCCAGCGCTGTCTGCCTGCAACTGGATGGACAGGAGGATGCTGTTTGTCCATACACAGCTTGTAGTGATGCAGCAGGAGGATTCGGCAGCCACATAGAACTTCTCGGAAGAAGTGGTGTCCGGTCTTGTGTTTACATCCATCTCTGCTTTCTTTTTTTTTATTAAATTCCTGACCTCCTTTTTGTGACTGTTCACAGGATATTTGTGACACATGGCCTTCAGGAGGGTTTATCTGTGTCACTCATGTCATTCAGGACACTGAATACAAACTATCAGGGAAATAGAGAGAATCTCTAGAAGAGTTGATATGTGGTCCTTGCTTGAATATTCTGGAATGGCAGTGATAGCTTTGTACATTTTAAAGAAACAATCACTTGCATTGATACATAGCAGAACATAAAGCAATCAGAAATGCCTGCTGTTCCTCACTGCTCCTTAGCATCCAGTTTAGGGTCAACAGTAGAAAAGGGTTAGGTCTTAAATTCCATAAAGTTAAAGAAAACTCATCTTTTCATTCAGCCACCCTTCCACTACGACCAGAGTCTTGGAACAACTGTCTCTGCATCTTTTAAATTCAAGCTTCTGGTTTATGCGTGTTCTGTAGCATGGTTTTCGTAGTCCTCCTCAAGGAGGCAAATTATGGAGTCGGAGAACTGATGAGATGGTAGAAAACCTTTCACATTTGAACGGCCAGTTCCACTCCAGCAAAGACAATAACCAGGAGTCATTAGAAAGGTATTTGGACAGAAAACAACAGATTTTCATGAAGACCAATTCCTGCTATACCAGAACTCATATAAAAAATTATTTATGAAACACACCTTGTACTAATCTCGCTCTTGATCTCACCAGACTAGCTGCAAAGGCAAGCAACGTTGGCCGGCCCCCAGGACAGTGAACTAGCCATTCCCGACTAGCAACAGATCTGTTTTCACAAGTTAATGTTTAACTTGGAGGGACTGCATGGCCCATCAGGATGGCCAGCCTTGTCCCCAGCCCTACAGGCTGCTCTCAGTCACTTTTCCTAGGAGAGGTCGGGTTGCTGCCAGCAGCGCTGAGGAGTCTGGAGTGTTAGGGTTAATTGGGGCTGTGGAGTGGTTGGTGGAGCATCTCTAGCTGTTCCAGTGCGTAGTAGCTGTCAGGTTACACTGGGGTGGTGGCTACCAAGGCACACCATTTGCGCGTGCCTCTGAAATGTCTGATAAACCTACTGATACCTCATACATGGGGAAATGGGGACCAATTTCCATTTTCACCTTGTGTTTAATGGGGCTGCTGGGAATCCAGTGCAGACACTTCTCGTCTGTCCTCACTCCTACAGGAAAACACTTTTCATATGAGCATCCAGATACTCTGCTGTCTCAGGTTTATCCAGACTCCTCCTGCGTAATTTCTGTCTTCCCTGTTTCTTAGTGTATCTGTGAATCATTCTGCCGCTTGTCATAATTTATTTTTATGACATGCTGAAAGGTATAATAGGGACTTATAAAGATGCTAGGGAGAAGCCACCTGAAATAGAAATGTTTCTAATTATAAAGTTAAAGCTGCCTTTCTAAGCTATTTGGTTCTTTATTATACCTTGAACAACCCAAAAATGTACTTGGCTACAATTAGACTTCCAGATACAATAGGTGAATTGTAAATGAAAACCATCCAGTGGAAAATTACGCTATTAGCCTGGAGCAGTAGCCCTGATCTTTACAGTTTATGGTGCTGCACAGCCTACACATCCAGTAANTATTAGTCTGGCTTAAATGGAAATAATTTATCTTTGCCTTGCCAAGATTTATTAGGCAACATTCCTGAAAGAGCTACATTTAATTATTTTCAATTATGGTTTTGGTACCTGCAGGGTAAAAGAAAAGTATATGTAGATTTCTATACAAGGAAGAGTAATAGTAATTGTAATTTAGATTTTGCATCTTCCACCATTGTGCTTGGATCTCAATCCCTTTCTTTATGCGGGGTTGCGTCCTGATGGTCCAGGTTTGCTGCTTTATGAAAATGCTTTGCTGACTGTACTAATAAAAGGCTGTGGTGCACACCCTCAGCCGTCACTGATACATTACGGTGTTCATGGAGAAATGAGAGTGGCAATGTCACAGCTGGCAGAGGAAGAAATGAGCTAAAGCTACACAGGAGCGGGCAGGGACTGGGACCATGTGCATGTATGTTCAAGAGAGCAGCAAACAATTCCGGGTACTCACTGTCTAAAGCTGTCATGTCTTTGGCTCCTGAAAAGCGGTCATCACTCTGTCTGAGATTGACATCTGGAGCCAGCAGTCTGAATACAGACTTTTCTTCACTGCGCTGGGAGCCAAGAGCATTTCAGATGCCATCGGGGATGGTTTGAGTAGGGTCTTCAGTAATTACATTAGTCAGCTTGGGCACAGGACATTAAAACTGACATCTTGTCCTCCTACAGGGTTTGAATAGGTGCCATTTTGCATGAGGCTTGCCCTAGTCCTTAAAATAAAGAGAAACTGGAGAGGAGCTTTCTCTTGACTAAAAAGAAGAGCTCTAGATAAATGGTTCTTTTTCTGAGGAAGAGGTTGGAGATCCTTCTGCTTTGTTTCTCTTATTTCCACCTCTGCAGGTAACACGTAATATTCAGGGTCTTCAATTCTGAATGTACCTGTAGTTTATCTGGGAGGTGTACATACCTTAATAGGGTTCTCAAATGATCTGTTACAGGATATAATTTGTGTTAAATTAAATTCCTTGGGTTATAAGCTGTAGAAGACTACTGATGTATTTTTGATTAAAGTGATGTGCTTTCCTGTTTTCTCCTGGGATAAAAAGAGGAGTTTGCCAGTGGCATCTCCCTTCTTGTATTTTTTGAAATTCAGCAAAAAGAAAAAGAGTCTCTTTAACAATCTTCTGAAATACACACAATTCTTTTGGATTTGTACTTTCTTTTTAATTCATGGAGAACAGCTGTGGAATTGTTACTCCAACAACATAAGTGAATTTCTTAACAGATGGCTCTCGCACTGGCTGGGACAAAAACAGCCTCTTCATCCTGGTGTGGCTTGTTTGTTGTTCTTAAATCCTGGTATCTTGACAGGGCTCCAGTAAGTCTTTGCTGTTTTCATTGCAGTGTAAGTATAGTGTTGCTCCAGTAATTCTGCATTGAAGTCTTGCTCCTCTCTCCTTTAAAATTTTTCTTTTAAAACAAGGGAACAAAGGTGTTGACTTTCTTCTTGAATTTCAGCTGTGTATGCAACACATTCAGTTAGAGAGATCTGAATGGAAATGTAAAGTGCCTCCAGCTAGAAATTGTTTTACAAGGGAGGTACCGCATGCAGTTCCATCAAATAAAGACACTAATTTTAGACCTTGAAACTTTCTTCCCTTCATTGCCTCAACTAAGGAAATTTTACTTAAAAAAACAGAGAAGAGATTTTGGACCATGTAATAGTTTACATGTAAAATACCAAGCTTGCTCAGGCAATATTTAATCTCCCATTTCTGAAGCAGGGCTGAATCTTCACGTTGCAGAGATGCGTGGACGCTTACTCACCTCACAGGCTTGAACAGATGTAGGAGTCTCATGCTTAGAGAGTCTGTTTTTTTCACCTGTGGTGGTTTTGTGACAGTCATCTTGGATATGATATGAGATGCACCAGCCCCCTCCCTTTGCTGTGCCAGCAGAATCTGTGAATCAGCATAGCCCAGATGCGGTGGCTTCATGGATATGGATCCCACCTTTGAGGTCCAGTTGGTGTGGTCATGGCTCCAGCAGCAAGTGCCGGGAGCAAGTGATGGGCTGCACGCCCGTGCAAGGAGTGGTGTCATCCCGACCTCACTCTGTCCCTCCAGGGATTGCGGAGGCTCTCTGGGCTGGCAAGCACCACAGTGATGAGGAGACTTTCAGGTGATAAGGCAGCCTGTGCTGCCAGAAGAGCCATAACCCCTCCTCTTCCAAGGAAAAAGCAGTGTGCCAGCCTGGGCTGCCAGCTGAACTGCACCGTTTTAAGTGGTGGAAGAAATACAAAAACATACTGCAAGCCAATGTCACGATTTGTGGGAGGTCCTCTTTGCAGGGACTCAGTAAGAAACCCCCTTTGCTGGTCGTTAGCAGTGGGTTCTTCCCTAAAAAAACACTTTCACTGTGATAATTACCTCCTGTAAACTGTATTGATGGTACAAGACCTGGTCTACTTCTGGAGGCTTTTGGGAAATTATGTTCTTCAAGAGATGCCATACAGTACAGCTGCTGCTGGATGCAGCAGTGAGTGGAGACAGTGAGGAGTTAAACTGAAGCCGGGGGAGAATGCAACTTCAGCATCTGTCTTCTCCACACGGCCGTGCTTTTATGAGATATGTCTTGGCTCTGAATGAACCACAGTACTAGCTCCTGTTCTACTTGGTGTACTTTTCATTTCTGGATTTAAATTGTAGCATGTTAATGCAATTGGATACCCCCTGGTGTGATGGAAATACAGAACAATTACTGAAATGTTTGTGCAGGATGAGCAGGGGTGTCTGAGTTCAGAGTGCTGGGCATGGTTATTAATGAAAATCTGTTTGGCATGGCTCCTGTGTAATGAGGATGCCACACGTTGTCTCTTTGTTCACGGGTCACTGTCAGCATCTCAAGATTATCGTGGGCATGATGGCAGGCGGCAGCTACCTCCATAATTTGCTTGATGTAAAAGCTGGAGCTGAGAACCAGCAGCTCAAACTGGAACTCAGCCATACAGACGGTTTTGGAAACTTCAAAAGCAGTCACAAATTCCCTGAACCCTGTCCCATTATAGCTGGGGTAGTAGTTGTATCTGAAAAGCCTGTGGAACAGTTGGAGTAAATGGCCCTAAACTGTACTGTTTGTGCAATTTAATATCCATTTCTGCTCAAAGCAATTCTGCAGGGATTTTACATAGTGTAAGAGCAGAATAATTTAATTTTGCTATGTTAAAGTCTATTAGCTCTCCTGCAAACAGGAAATAGTTCACAGCTTCTTGGTAACTCTGAAATGACTGAGGTGGGAAATGCGAGCGAATTACATTTCCCTGCGTAAGCACAGGTGTATACTCAGTGTTGACTATATTGCTCTGCTTCAACTGTTTGCATATTCTGCAGAAGTGGAAGCATAACAAACAGAGACAGGTTAGAGGTACAGAAGCTATCCTGTGATTAAACATTATGCAGTCTTAATGTCATTCTTCACATATAATACTTATCCTACTGGCTGTGCGAACTGGGTGAAACACAGATTGCAATTAAATCATTGATCTCTCTGGCATAGATGAACCATTAGAGTTGTTTTGGGTGTTTTCTGGCCATGACCCCTACTTCTCTTTCTGTGGCCCTGCTCTGTGGGGCTCAGGCCACCTTTGTGTGCTGTCTCAGGATCCCCCCACCTCACACCCCCCAGTTAAAAGCTATGGTTCTGCAGGCACTTTAGACAAGCTTTTGCAACAGTGACAAATTTCCAGATACCATACTGATCATGTGGTCTTGTAATTTAGATTAGATTGAAAATGTTGCTTTAGAGGTCAAGTTGTTACAAGATGGATTACAACTGTAGAGACAGAGAAGATTTTAAATGGAAATGCAACCAGTTTAAAGTAAATGGAAAGCCTCCAGTTTTTGTCAGGTTAGAGCACAGGTTACGGGCAGGGTAGGGACTGGCAGCTTCATGGGAAGTGAGATGTCTCACCTGGAAATTATCTCGACAGGAGACCCTCTTAAGGCTAATGGGCTCCCAGCTATGGGCTGTGAGCTACTGAGGGGTGAAAGCAAAGGTCTGTCAATAAGGAGAGGGAAATGGTAAGAGCAAATGAAGGTGTGTGAAAGAGCAGTATAAGAACAAGCAAACCTAAAATTAAGTCAAGTCCCCAGATAGCTGCACTTAGCCTACAAGCTAATCGTTATGGTTTGTGTAGTCAGTACATTATGTGATTATGCATCATAATGGGCCAGGACTCTGCTGCCTCTTCTGGAGGTCGTTACAATGCACTTAGGTATCTTGCATTTGTACAACATGAGCATCATCTGTATGCTGCAAAGTATGCTGAAGATATGCCCAGGGGTTAGGCTATATGTAGATGAGCTTTTTAAAACATGAATTTCATATAAGCATCAGAAGCTCTCTCTGAGCTGTGGTGCTGGGGGCAGGGACTTAATGCAAGTGCTTTAATATAGCTATAACATACACATTAGGTAGCAGTTGGAAAGACAGTCCATCTTTCAAGGTTTAAGCAGCACTGTCTGAAAAGTGCCTTCAATTAACGGCTAATGACAAGCTTTCTTCAGTGATTCTCTCGTTATCTTGTATAGACAGATAATGAGAATGATCACCCAGAGAGACTTCAATTTATTTACCATTTTTTATGTCATCGGGAGGCTTCTGGATATTTGAGTCAGTAGCATTCCTGATTTGTGCCTCCATAAGTAAGTCAAGCGCCTGAGTGCAGCCTCAGTCTGTCATTGCTGTGAAGGTTTACATTTCAGATAGCTTTTTTCAGCGGCAAAGATGTTGCAAACCTTAAATGACTGCACAAAGTTGCTTTTACCCTGCAGAAGATGGAACTAATAGGTAAGAAAGACAGTATCTCTTTCCCATGCCTGTTTTCTTAATGATAATGGAATTTAAAAGACCTACAAAGGGCTGTTTCAGCTAAATATCTCATGTCCACTGGTATCTGAAAAGAGAATAATGAGCTGAAAGTGTTTCTGTGCCCACTCGCAGTGTTAATTGAAAGCTGTGAAGACAAAGAGGTAGAACCAGGCTCAAGGGACCTTTCTTACAGAAACTATGTGAACCATCTCTCTTGTATCTGAATGTATTGTCTAAGCCATCCTCATTAAGCTAAAAGGCTTCAGTGGTAATGAGAGGTCTTCTTAATGCTTCCCCTTGTATTAATTCTATAGGCAACCTGCAAACCAAACTGAAACCCTTGCAGAAAATCCCATTCTTATGTTTTGTTGACTCTTTCTAGTCTCCACTTTTCTGTACATACTGCACGCTCCAGAAGAAACACACAAACATGGACCTAACCTCCAAACTTACAACTGAGAAGGTACCTTAGGAGGAAAGGTGTGCATTTTTTATTTGCTTTTTAAGATCATGTTTTGCTTTTCCCCTTTTATTTACGAGTTCCTTATATGAATAAAGCCCACAGAGAGAAGAAATTGCCAGATAGGTGATGGATAGGTAGAGAGGCAGCTCTTTACATTGATCAGGGATGTGTGACATAGTTGAAACATTGGGGAGCTCTGTCTGAATTATGGTAGTTTGGATGATAGCGAGAAAGGAGTGAGTTCCTGAGAAAATTAACTGAGCAAAGAGCTTGAAGCCATTCACAAGGCTATTTTGGAAAAGCATTTTGCTGGAAAAGGAAGATGATAGGATGAAGAAACAAGCCTGTATACTGAGATCAACCTTTAAAATGTCTAGGGAACAGTCTGTCCCGTGAGACCTGTGATTTGTTTATGTAATTTTCTGCTTAGTATCAAATGTTTGCAGGAAGGGACCACTTTCTGCTGTAATATAGTCCTGGAACTGCAGCTCCTAACCACTTTTTTTCCCCCTGCAGTGTAGTTTGAAGTGTAATATTGGTACTTACTGCTTTCTGGTGCATGCTATCAACTGTATTCAGTAGAAATGCATTTATGAAAATGCTCTTATCACAGGGGACAGAACCCTGGAGGAGGACCTCACTCTCCTGCCCTTGTGTTGAGCAGCTTCACTTCTCTGGATCTCAGTTTTCCCAAATATGAAATAGAGGATAATGATTCAGACCTCTCTTGCAAAAACACTTTGAAAGATTAAAAGGAGGGTAGAAAAGCTAAGACACAGGGAAAAGAACTTAGGATCACTGCAGGGAATACAAATGAAGCCATCTGTGCAGCATGGCAACAGTGACAAAAAGGCAAACAGAAGTTCAGGGAAATGAAAATGCAGACAAAAAACTGTGAAGCCATTCTAGATCAGTAGTGCGGTGCCTGGGACATGGTGTGTGTTTCTGATCACCCATCCTAAAATGGATATTGTGGAATCAGGAAGAGTTTGGGGGTCTCTAACAAGAAAGAAAGACAGTGCAAATACTGAAAATGCTTCTTTTTGAAGAGGGAAGGAGTAGGAGGCATGCTAGAGAGAGAAAAATAATCAAGCAGGTAGGAAAAAAAAAAAGAGATAAGGGGTTAGTAGGTACCTGAACTCCTACCCCAAAACACAGGATATTAAGAACTTAGTGGGACTGAAAGACACTGATCCCAAAGCTGAGTCAGTAGAGTGAGGGGTAGATGGGGGGATGTGAATCCATTCCTATAACTTATGGACCCACTGTCACAAGACACCAGTTCATGGATAAGGAGGATGCGGGGATCTACACCAAAGTAAAAATAAACAGTATGAGAAGGAATAGACATTCTTTTTTCAACACCTCTGGCAGCCCTGTAATTACTGGGGTTTGAAAGGGGACTTTCCCAAGCACCAGCTCATCTCGAAGGAGATTTCTTACCTCACCTGGGGTGAATGAGCGCAAGCCTTTGGTAAGGTCAAGGTAAAGACAGGCTGCTTTGATTTGTTGTAATAATTCCCTTCTCTTACTTCACCAAATGCTCCCACTCTCCCAGCTCTCGGAGGAGAACATCTGTACAGGCAGCAGGGTGATGCTGGCAATGAAACTGGCAGGGTTGCCAATTAGGGTTACAAGACACAGGAGTGCATCAGGGTGAAGGTTAGGTCTGCCGGGCACAGAAGCACATGGCAGAGCCACGCACACACAAGGTGAAGAAAGGCATAAAACCAGAATTCCCCTGATGGCCAAGTAAGTAATTTTGTGGGCTCTTCCATGGTGTTTGTCATGGCAGATAGTGCCTGAGCACTTCACAAAGTCCTTGTTTATCTCTGCTGCCCTCCTGCTAGGTGAGGGTAAGGATTAGAAAGCCTTACCAGCTCCCCCTGGTCCTTTCAGAATTCCTTCCTTCTCTCTCTTGATCTTAAAGCTTATAGGATAAGGGCTTGAGATGGAGACTGATTAAGGCCAGAAGATCATTTGAGGTTTTCAGTGCAACATACCTATCACCTGACGATTTTTCCCCCCTCCTGATTTGTATCTTTTCACCTACTCAAAGCACAGCTACCACTCATTTTGATAGAATTTGTAAGCACTTGGCATATCTGCAGGGCTGTGATCCAGGAGCCCAGCAGAGGAGGGAGACCTTATTAGTGACCCTTTGTGGGAAATCTGGTTTTAGGGACTTGTCACATTTCATGTAAGAACATAAAGGTCCCAGTTCTCTATGAGAGCCCCAGGTTGTATCACTGCATGATCATCTTTCCTCCTGTGTGGTCTGCTCCTCTTTTCCTATGTAACTTGCAACTTCTGCAAGAAATCACGTGCTTGGGCTTCTGTCCCTTCTTTGGGTAACCCTGGTTCATCTCCAGCGTAGGTCCTCGCTGGCTCCTCAATTACCAAGGGAAAAGGTTTACAGAGTATGTCATTAAAGACTATCTTGTAGCACATAGGTTGCAGGGGCTCAAATTAGGCTGCAGTAACTGTATTTGAGAGCTTAGATAACCAGCCCTGCTGTTTCGGTTTTTTTTTTTCTCTAATGTCTGTTCCCTGCAGTTTTAGCTGAGGAAAATGGACTATAAGGAAGCCCCAGCGTGGTGTGCCACAGCAGCACCAGCGTGGCTTTGGATGGTCTGAGCACGTAGCTCTGTGCCACCATCCTCAGCTGGGTTCAGACAGTTAGGTTCCTGAATCCTATTGATTTATCTTCATTGCAAGAATGCTTTGTGAGCTTCACTCAAAGGTAGTCTGGGGGAAGTACCAGCAAGGATTGTCCATTGTCCTTCATGTGCACTAGCCCTGCCAGAGGACGGAGGTGCATTATGTCGCAGATATCTGACAGATTTGTCCTCTATTGCCTTTAACCCTGACCACTTTTCACTGTCCCTGTCCTGCCTCTTCCTTATCTTCTTGTACTTGTTATTCTAGGAACATCTTTCAACCATTCTTATTTCTCCTCCTGGCTACCCGTCCAGTCTGTTCCCCCATGCCCTTCTCCAGACAGCTCTAGTCCTCCTGGCAGATCCTGCCTTCCCTCCCTGTTCATCCCCTGACAGTCCCATGCCCTCATCAGCCTCAGGCTTGGAGTGCAGATGCGGAGAGGGGTATCGCTTAGAGGGGAGGGCTACGGGTGGCAAAATGTGTTCCCAGCACCCCACCCCAATGAAAAAAAAATGTATTTTTAATACATATATAATTATATATATTTCAAATCAGACTGAAATAAATGTCCAGAGTGCAAAATTTCAACCCAAAGACTAGGCATTTGGCAAATGAAAAAAAAAAGTGTCAAAATGCAAAGATTTGGGCAGTCACGCTCAGTGAGCAAAGCAGGCAAGACCCTCCGTGGCTCACAGCAGCCTGCCTTCCAGCAAGGCCCCTGGGAGCCCCGGTGCAGGGCTTTGGGGTTGGTCCGTGTCTCTGCAGCAGAAGGAGCAGCAGCCTGGCAGAAGCTGAATAAAGAATAAGAGCTGGCATGCGTGTGCCTGAGCCTGTCACAGGGAGCACTGGTGCCATGGTCATCCTTCCATCTCCCTTCCCAGCTCAACCAGGGATCTGGTTTGGCTTTTTGTGCATTCAGTGAGCTCCCTCAACCTCCTGTTCCCACCTCATGCGGTGCATCCATCCTCCTGTGCTCTGCAATCTGCTGCGGCTCCTCGAATGGGGCTGGGCACAGATGGCTTGATTTTGGCTGATAAAGGGGCTGCCTTCAAAGAAGCGAGGCAGGAGCCGTCTGGCCTGATATCTCTTTTTGATGCTGTCAACAGGATGCTGAGGACACAAGCTGGAACTGGATGGAGACCAGCTCCATTGCAGGGAGCACGGAGGGGAAAGAAATTCTCCTTTGAAAACGCTCTCCTTGTGCCACTAAATGGTGTCTGCTTGCCTTTATTTCAGACAGCTCCTGTCAAGCCCAGTTTTCCTCAATATTTAAGGTATGCCCTGGTCTTTGCTCAGCCCGCTGCGCTACGTGAAAGATAACAGGGCTAAATATCTTCAGATCCTCTTGAGGGACAGCTAGGAGTGCAGTTGGCATTTTGTGTGCCGCCGACTTTTAAGGTCAACGTGGTAAAACGCTAACCAGGCTTGTCACTTCCCATCCACAGCATCTGGCAGCAGTGGGGCTGTCAGACACCTTGCTGAGCCCAGCCACAGCGGGCAGTATGGGGCTGGCAGCCTCTCCGGGACCTTTGCAGTGTATGAACTGCATAAACCGTGCAATAATCGAGGGAATTGGAGCAAGCTTAGCAAATAGGGGAGACCATAAAAATCACCACTTCTGGGAATAAAAATAGGTTTTTCTTCAGGGACCTCAATTTTGAACTTTTTTGTCAGGATCAAGAGGGGAAGAAGCATCCCTGCCCTTTGGGGGCATTATAATTTGTAAGCCACGTTTATAAAAATCAGCGATTTCCCTTTAAGTCGGCTCCTGTGCCTTCCTCTCGGTTTCCCTGATTAGTCACGTAATGAGGATATTTCTAATACAAATGTATCAGGGGAGAAGGGAGCCAAACAGCGCCTTATCAGAAGAGAATCTGTATCCCCCCGGATGCTAATTAGTCACAGAGATGCAGGCGTGGGGGGCGGGGGCGAGGCGAGCTCTTATTTTAGAAGCTGAAATGATTTGTGCCCTCACAGTTTCTTGCGCAAGGCTGGAAAACCATGCCAAGGTAGGGAGTGACTTGAGATCTCCCTTGGCTTTTGCATCCCCGCCCCTCAGATGTGTTTGCCATGCTGCTGCTCCGGCTGCTGTTTGCGGGGTTATTTCTGTCACGAGCTTGGCTAAACAGAAACTCTCTCCTTATAAATATGGAAATCTGATGACTGAGCTCTCCGTCTCTTGGGACAAGTTGAGAGCATTGCGCTGAAGAGAAAAGGGCTGCTGAGCAGTCAGCAAGGTAGCTTTGTTTTTTCTCTGTGTAGTGGAGAGCAAATGGTATGGTTTTAGTTCTGGGATCCACCTTTGCAGGATGGCAAGTGGCTTCTCAGGCTGTGCTCGAGGCAGCGTGCTGAATACCATCAACTGGTGGCCACACTGAGCATGGCGAGGTGAGGACAAGAGCAGTCCTGTTTGCCCGGTGCTGCCCTCTGAAAGCCTTTAGTGTTACCCATGAAAATCCTGGCTGAACCCATCAGCCTGGGTTGTGGTGTCAGGAGGCAGCACTGGGTGGGTATGAAAGCATGGGCTGTTGCAGAGTTCCCTGCTCCGTCCGGGCTAAGTCAGTGTCTATGCTGGTGACTTTAACTCTTTCTTGAGACAGTTTTGGGTGAGTACCTAAAGGGAGATGCAGTGATGCTTCTCCTTACTGAAAGCACTTACAGGATCCATCCACGCCCTTGGTTGTGAGTGCAGGCTGAGTGAAGTGCAGGTGTACAAACTCAGCTTGTACAGACAGCACATACCCTGACCAGGATGCCTTGGCTTGAAGGCAATAGATCTGGCAAACGTGAAGTAGGTGTGCGATGGAGAGGGCATCCTGGGGCTTCAACATGAATCCAGAGGCTGAAAAACCTTCTGCAATCTGCACGCATCTCAGTTTAATTCCAGAAACCTCTGACATCAAGCTGACACTCGGCGGGTGGCATTGTCCATTGTGTAGGTCTCATCATTGACTTGACACCTCAGTCAGGGCCTGCAGATCTGGACACGCCTGCCCTCTGCCAGAGGAGGGGTTTGCTAGGTGCAGGAGAAAGGCAGGATGAAAAACGGTTGTTGGAGAAGGAGTGGGCAGGAGAAGCAATCAAACAGCTCAGAAAAGGATCTGAGGGATTGGATTAAAGGTGCCAGGGGTATTCCAGAAGCAAACAGAAAGACCTCATTCATCTTAGGTGTATAGAGTTGAACATGTAAAATCAGACACTTTCTTAAAAGAAGGGTCCTAACTGCTAACTAGAAAAGAACGAGTGGCCCCAGAGGTATGCTAGTAATAGCTGTGACATTGAATCACTGATTGGAGCCCTTGGTCTGTTGAAAGGTATGGATCTGGAGTCGTCCCAGCTTTTTCTGCTATTGTTCTTACAGTCAGAGGGTCTGGAAGCTTAGTAACATCATTTTTGCCACGCTGGATCCAGTCCATGGCCTATGAACATGATTATCCGATCTCCAGGGCGTTGGAGAGAACTTACATCACTGGAACAGGACTCTCCTACTGTCATTTGTGTTGTGCCAGGACATTTTTGTCAGAATATATAATTTCTGCAGTATCTGCCAGAACCAGCCAACGTTTTTAATGTTTCCTTCAGGCAAACTTTGATCTCATCTTTCATGTACAGCTGGAAGAGCCTAGTTGCACGTGGAGAGGATCTGTAAACCATTCTGAATGTGCCCACAACCATGGCATTTCAGCAGTGATGGCACCAATTGTCCTGTACTTTCTCAGGCAATTTCTCCAGGTGTTGGGGTTGTCCATGGGAAGTAAGGTTCCTGTCCGCCACGAGTGAGAGTCTCTGGTTGTCTTCATTTCAGGTGGAAAACTCAATTCTCTCTTTGAAAATAGACCTTTCCTCTTGGTGGTGCTCCTTTAAAGCCTTGAAGGGGTAAAAATGGGACACACCTTTGGAAGAAGCTCTAAACACTAACCAATGAGCGTGAGTGCAGTCACTACAAAATCCTGCTGTGGTCCTTCTTGGGCAACACTAGGGCTGTGCACAGCACTGCAATTTTCTACAGGATTCAGCTACAGCATGTAGCCAAGAGCCTGGGCTTCTGTTCCTGCCTCCATCCTCTGAACACACCATGACCTTAGCTCTGAGACATTCCTCGGTTTTTAATCATTTTGAGGGTATCCTCCCTCATGAGTGCAAGTTTAAAGAGCAGTTGTGAAGTTGTTTGGGGATTTGTGAGATCCCCAGATGCCAGTTGTCAAACTGACTATTATAATAGCTACCAAGGAATATGTGATGCTTTATTGCCTTAAGTACTCCTATGTCTCATGCTGCACCTCAGAGTTGTGGCTGTATGATCAGAGGTACAGAAGAAAAGGTGTAATATGCTCATGTATATATCCTTTATGAGGAAGGAAATGTTTTGGCATTGTAGCATCCTGAGAACACACCTCAGTTAATAGCCGGTTTTAAATAATTATTGCATGCCAGCCACTTTGCAAGTGCTGCAGGCCGTGGGGACTGCAGTGTGGCATTTCTCTAATTTGCAATGTTAATGATCCAATTTAAGCCATGTAGAGTTAGCACAAGATACCAAACCTATAAATGTATGTGGTAATAGTGATATCTTATGTGCGTGAGAAGAGCCTGCAGGGAAATACGGTGTTAAATGTACTCTAACTTGATTGAAAGGGAAGGACTGGGTGCTTGTGATGCTGGTTTCTTGGAGGCAAATCTAACAGCAATCATGTAATTACTCCCATTTTTCTTCCTTGTCCTCAGTTGCTTTCCCAAAGTATTTGGTCTACTTACTGCATTGGTGCTCCCTCCGTTACCGTAGACTCCCAGAATTAGTCATACATCATCATCTAAAAAAAGATACTTTCTTCCCTGTGCTGCAGATGTCATTTTTGATTAGGAAAACAGAACCCTGAAACACCTTGTTCCCTTGCCACAGCTTACGCCTTGCAGTTTGCTGCATTTTGTCCAGCTTGAGTGCGGCAGTGGGGCAGACCCTCCGTGGCCGGGGCTCCAAGGGAGCACTTTGCTCAAGCTCAGGGGCACACACCGGGCAGACAGGCACTTCTGCCCACATTTGAGACGAAGCCAAGAGCTGAGCTCCTGCCGGTGAGCTGAGCTCCTCCGGCAGCAAGTGTACACAGTAAAAAGTTGTTTTGGTGATGCTCTCATTCAATTTAACTAATACATTTTGAAGTTTTATTCATGCAGCAATATCAACACTGCTGGATTTTCAATTGGTGAAAAAAATGGCTTCAGGTACCAGTTTTTCTTACAATTATAAGTGAATTAGGTTCAAAATCTGGATCTTGTAGTGGATATTGCAGGCCTAATTTGTTACTGTTAAATAAGATCCGTTCAGCAGTTGCTCAGGAAAGAAAAACAGCAGTGTTGTAACTGGTGTCTTGGCAGCGCTAGTGGAAAGTCAATAAACAGTTGTTGTTTATTGCTTTGTTGAAACTGAGTCAGTAGCTGTCAAGATGTATTTCGGTGCATCAGTTGCTGTGTCACCAAAATGCCATCTATTTTCACTTTGTTACGGGGTGGTGATGCTGAGATGAGCAGTTAGTGCTCTGGATTCAGCAGCACGCACGTGTTGATGAAAAGTGTCAACCACGTCTTCCTGAGAACCTTCTGCTCTGGTCACCATGTGATTCTGCAGTTTCTTCAACATGTGAGACTTAGAAAAATGATGGTTTTCTTCAGCTCACCCAGAGAGAAGGTGAAGGCCAGCCATGGTCCTTGGCAGTGGGTTTGGAGAACCTCTCACTCCCAGGATAACCTGGTGTTCTGCCTAAATGAGTGTGGCTTAGAAGCAGGCTCCTCTCCTCCTAAGACAGTTGGGGGCAAAGGACCTAAAAGATCAGGTATCTTAGCATGCACCAAATCCAGACCAGGCTGCCCCAAAGGCGGATCAGCTCTTGACTTTCTGTGCGACAAATCAGTTTCTAACTTGGGCTTAGAACAGCAATTCCACAACTTTATCAGGCAAATGCACAGCTCCCTTAGCCTTTCCTCTACAGTTTTCTCTGATATTTCCTTACAACACTGCTGCAATTTAAGGTAATAATTTCTTATTCTGGTGATCAGAAAGATGAAAAAAAAAATTACTCCCTTTTTCTCTGTGACAGCCCTTTTGGTATCTGAAGACAGCTATTGTATCCCTCCTTAGTCTTCCCCTTTTTTCTCTGAACAACCCCATTCTTCCAGTGTTCCTCGATGGTTGTAGCTTCTAGCTTTTATCTGTATAACTGCTGAGGGGATTACATCTTCCTTGAAATAATGGGCTCCAAAACCGTGTGTTTAAGCTGAAGCCTGGGGGATGTGGAGGAGAGCATGAGAGAGTCTTTTGTGAGGTTTGCAGGTTCCATTCCTGCCATACATCCCCCTGTGACGCTTTCCTTTCTCTTGCTGAACATGCTGTTTCTGACCATTGTTCATCTATACGGTGGATTCATCTTGATCCACTATAAATCTCATAGCCTTTAAGCCTCTCCTTTTGTGCCATTTCTGACATAGACAGACTGTGTACGTCTTGGCTCCCAGTGGTTTTGTTCCCGGTGGGTTTTTTTAAGCACTTTGTGTTCATGGATAATGCCGTGTCTATATTGTAGTGACACCTGGAGGCTGCAGAGGTCTGTTGTCCCACACACCGTGATATGGTGCTTTTACACACCAAACCGTGCACGTCAGAGTCCCCTCCCCAGCACAGCCCCCCCACCCCCCAGCTGCGTTTCTCAGGATGACCTGGTGCGGTAGAGCTTGAGGCAGAGCGGATCTGCAAACAGCACAGGATTTTCTGTTCCCAGGGCAGAGAGGCTGAAGGCATAAATATTTATTAGCAGGAGCAATGTTCTAGCCTGAGAGTTTGGGATGACAACATGGGAATGATAGAAACTTCTCGGTGACCCGAATGTACCTCCTGTGTTTGGGGTACATGTCATTTCTCACTGGCTTTTTTTGCTCACTCAGAACATTTACTAAGTTTTCCAGACTCAAGGTTTGATGTGGAAAAGAAGCAAAATGCTTAGGCTTGTCCTTTCTTGTTAGCATTTGGTTGCAGTGTGTGATCCACATGGGCAGCTTCAGAAAGCAGGAGCCTGCTGAGCTGTGAGCACTCGCTCTAAGGTTGTCACACAAGTGTTGGTACCGAGACCTCCGGCATCTTGAAGCTGGACAGAAGACAGCCAGGACATCATCAGTTGGTACAGGAGAGAGACAAAGGTAGCTGGATGATACTCCTCAGCAGCCAGCTCACAGTGATTCTGCTGATGACGATCAGACCAAAGCCTCTGAACTGTGAAGCGGTGGGTGAAGACCTGTATATTGGGTCTTTCCTTGAGATTAGAGGGTAAGGGTCCTTCTGCTCTTATCAAAAAACTAGAGCTGCATTAATGGTCATAGAGTTTCCCACAGATAGCAAAGTGGAGAACATTTTCTTAAGGCTGTAAGAAGGACTGGGTTTTAGGATTGGGAAGGGTGGGCAGGGAGAGACATCACAGTTTCCAGCAATGTTTTTAAGGGGCAGCTGAAGGCCACAGAAGCCACGTGTGCCCGTTCCCTTCCACATGCACTGGAGTCCCAGAGGATTTGCAGGGTGGAAAGCAGAGTCTTGTTAGGCTTGCAAGATGTCAGAAGTCTTGGCTGTGAAGGAAGGCAAAAGAAGCTGCGTTTTCCAAGGTGCCGCACCCAGCTCCGTTGCTCAGGGTGTAACTGCACGGTTTGCTGGCTGTTTGGGGCCATTTCCACCCGCCATAGTCGGTGTGGGTTACTGGGTGAGATAGATGATAAGAGTGAAAAGGCTATTGACCTAGTGCATTATGGCAGATGTTGTGTTTGTTGCCACGTACTGCAGAAAGGAAAGGGGGTATTTTAAAAAAGAGAGAGAATAAATACCCTGCTCTGCATGCCACCTTTCTTAAGCCCCTGATTTCAGTTTAAAGTAGTTTCAGCTTCAGTCTGCGCCCCTGCATACCGAGGATTCACAGCACTCCTGCTCCATGAAGGTTCACTGGAACTAATTCCTGATGTTCAGAAGTGGCTCATGGTACGCACTGTAGGACGTGGCTGCACTTAGCAGGAGGGCAGTTTTCAAGGTCCATTGTGTTGAGCCTGTAGGAAAAAAACCCAACAAACTGGTAAGGAACTGCCCCACCGTTTGAATGCTGTGTTTGTGCATGCCCAATTAAGCTGTGAGCATGTGGGGAGAAAACTTTGATTAAACTCTGGCCCCAGCCAAACGTTCATGCAATGGCCTGATTGAATGTATTTTTTCCTTAGGAATGAAGACGTAAGGAGGCCTCAGGGGAAAAAAAGACCTTAAATGTGTTAAATTCCCGTAGCTGTTTAGAACCCCTGCAGCCACATCTCAGCACTTGCCTTTTGATTGGGAGTGTTGTGTTCCCCTCAGCGAGCAGAGAGAAATCACGTCATCTGGCCAGGGACCGGTCACACCGGGGAGCTGAGATTTTGACGTTGGGGTCAGAGCTGAATGCATTGGTTTAGGGAGACTTGCAAAAAGGGGCAAAATCTCCAAGTGAATTCCAATAGCAAAAGCCCACGGTGAGTCTCAGTGTGCTAGTAGGCATTCACAAGCTAAAGGCTAATTAGTCACGTAAATGTTTCTCTGGGTGGATGAGCTGTAGAGAGAGAAATGCACCCGTTCAGTATGCACAGAAGCAAAGTGTGTTCATGCAAAGAGGCAGCTCCAGCCGAGCTGCCGTGGGAATGCTGTCGTTCTCCCAGACGGGGTTGTTACTATGGAGTCCTTTGCGTTGCTGCAGAGTGTATAGGGAGTAATGGATGGGAAATACAACAGTGCTTTGGCACTCCTAGGCCAGGAATAGATACCCGCTGGCACTAGGGATGCGGTCTCTGGCTCAGCTTGGTTTCCTTTTGGATCAATTTTACTCTCTGGAAGGAGCGGACCAGGCCTGTGCATGCAGCAGTGGTCGTCCAGACTCTGATGGTGCTTGGTGGTCCCTGTATGCAATTCATGGGTCTGCTGTGCAGCCGTAAGATGTTCCCCTGAAGTTCTGCTGTAGAGGTGCCATGCTGCTGGGGCAGAAGGTTGTCATTCCAAACCTTGGAGAAGAATTCCTGGTGTGGGCTGGCATTGTTATGGACTCTGCTGCTGTGTCCTTCATCATTCTCACCTCCAGTGTCAGAGGCAGGGGTGCAGTCTCCACCAGTTGCCAGGCCTCCTCTATAGCCAGTCAGGAGAGGGAGACACATCTCCAGGGATGGATTCATCTCCTTTTAAGATGAGCATCTAAGACAGGATGGAATGAATCACTCTGAAAATTGTCTTTGTGTTCTTTGGAGGTCTAGGAAGACTTCCGTTTATTTAGTGTAGAGCCCAGCTTTGAGGTTGCTCCAGCTGAGTCCTCTAGTACAGAACCAGAGTCGGAATCCTCAAAGGCACCTCAGAACATTTTTCCCCTCCCTCTGTTCATGCAAATGGATGTCTAATGTCACTGGCAGGTTACCCACAAGGAAAAGCTACAGTCAGGACATCAGCTTCCAAGAAAAGTAAGGGCCGATTTTGATTTAAAGGGTTTAAGCATAATTTTAACAATGTGAACCTGAGCTAGTCCAGGTGGTCAGGCCCTTTCTCTACCATGTGAACTTCTGTCTGTGAGCTCACATGGCTCTATGCTGGACACACCAGCACAGGAGGCAGTATGTGGCCATTGCACCACATCCTTTACCATAATAAGCCTACTCCCATGCCTTTCCGCATTGTGGTCCAAGGGCTTGTTTGTGTTCAGTAGCACTAGAAAGCATCCAGCTCTTGGAGTCATGCTCCTTAAAACCATGTGTATCCTGACTTTTCCCAGACTGCCAGAGAAAAGATTCTCATCCAGGAAACCTGGACTCATGTGATACCACTTACCACCTTACACATCCCTCTTGGAGAGGTTCTAGCATGTCTGAGAGACAGCAATGTCCTTTGTATAATCTGGCCATTCCCATGAATATCCATTCCTACAGCCTGGATTCTGGTCTAGACCCTTCAACAAGGTGTGTAGGAGACAAATCCCATGTTACAAGGATACCACAAGAACCAGCCTTTGGTTGGGATCACAGAATAGGTTCTAACACAGAGAATAGGGATATCTATTTCAAGTGAGATTAAAGGTCTCACCTACCCCTGTGTTGTGTCCCCATGAGGTCAGGGACAGGGTGAGCCCACAATGATGCCTCCCAGGTTCCCTTCCTCCAGCAATCTGTGCCTGGGTGCAGCCTGAGACAGAAGCACTGCTTTTAGATTTGATGAATATTCCTTACATGCATTTTTCTCACCCTTTCCTGAGCCTGTTTTAGCATCCACAGCAGCACATCATCTGCTGTATAGAGTTTGTTTCCAGCTGCTGCATGTTTAACTGCCACTTGATACCCCATGCTCATAGAAAGTAAGAGAGAGTTAATCCCTATTCACCTTCTCACCCCACTCAGGATTATTTAAACATGTCCCAGAGGCCCCATCCATTGTCTCTCCATGGCTGAAGAGTCCTGGTTTGTCTAGGTGGTCATCTGATGGAGCCTGTCATCTGAGATCTCTTCCTTGAGCAACAGTAGTTAGCTACAGCTCATCATTTTAATTTGTGAAGTTAGAATTGTTTTTCTTCCGTGTAACACTTCACTTTTAGCTTCATTTAATTTCAGCTGCTGTATTTTTGCAATTCAGCTGCTCTATTTTGTCATTTTCTGTGATTATTAAAGTAGGATTTTTACCCTAAAATATATGTGATTCATCATTTATGCCTGTGTTCTCATGGAGACTGGCTTGCTTGCTTGCTTGCAACCTGCTCTAACCTTTTTTTTTTAACCAGTCATTAAACTGCTGCATTAGAGGAAAAGTGCAGCAGTGACTGCATTAGAATAAAGAAATTGCATATGGTTCAGCATTATCTATTTAATGTCGTTGAATGCCAAGTCTTGTAAGCACCATCCATTTTAAGTACTGTCAGAGTCTACTGGGTAGTGCAAAGGAGCAGAATTTTGATGAAACATTATAACCCTACATATATTATTTGACTGGCTTCTATGAAGAGAGAGCCTAATTCAAGAATCGCATTTTATCTCATAAGCACAGTGCATTAAAAAGAGCTAATGTGCACTGCAGAAAGAAGGCAGGCACTGGGGAGGAGGGGACAGTGGCTCACTGAGTGATTTGTTTACTGAGAGCAAAGAGTGATGGTACCTTGCTTTGAAACTCAGTGACTCTGCCTTGCATACAGGTCTCAGTGCGAAATGATGGGTTGCATTTTTATAAGGAATTGTGTACAAAATACAACCTCCAGAAACTGAGAAATGGACAGTACCGATTCACCAGTTTGGAACGGTATTTTCTAGTTTTTAGTTTCTGATATTTTGTTTCATTTCTTAAAAAGTGATGGTTTCTTCAGATACTGGGCCTAATATTGGGTGTTTATTTTTTGGTGCACAGCTCTACCTGTTATAAATCCAAATTTACATGCACATATATGTGTGTATATATATATATATATATATATATGCATGTTCAAGTTAGTTTCTATCTTCTAGGTGGGAAGAAGTGAACATGTTTGAAAACTGATTTTAATTTTCACGATGGTGATAAGTAGAGATAGTTCCAGCAGGTTTGTGAAAAGACTTTACATATTTTTAGCAGTGGCAGAACTGCCTGAATTGGTGGTTTTTCTCCCTCTGAATCCTTTGATGTGCTGTACTATAAAGTACAACACTACCTGGATGAGGTTGTCTGCAGGTAGGCATGATAGAGTGGACTCTGTGTTTGGGGAGCTTTGGTTTTGGGGGGGATTTCAGTGACAGTGAAAGGTGCTGTGCTGACAGATACTGAAATTAAATCTTTCCGGTTAGCCACAAAATAGGTCCAGCATGAGACATGCAGGAAGACTCTACAGAGGGACCTGGAGAAGCTGGATCGATGGGCCAAGGCCAGCTGTATGAGGTTTAATAAGGCCAAGTGCCGGGTCCTGCATTTCGGTCACAACAACCCCAAGCAACGCTACAGGCTTGGGGAAGAGTGGCTGGAAAGCTGCCCAGCAGAAAAGGACCTGGGGGTGCTGGTGGACGGCCAGCTTAACATGAGCCAGCAGTGTGCCCAGGTGGCCAAGAAGGCCAACAGCATTCTGGCTTGTATCAGGAACAGCGTGGCCAGCAGGAGCAGGGAAGTGATCGTGCCTCTGTACTGGGCACTGGTGAGGCCTCACCTCGAGTGCTGNAGAAATGTCTAGATGTGGCACTTCAGGGCATGCTCTAGTGGCAGAGATTGTAGGTTGTTTGGTTGGACGCGATGATCTCAAAGGTCCTTTCCAACCATGAAGATTCTGTGATTCTTCATCCCACTCCCAAGAGGAGCCAGCGATTGAATTCTCCTGCTCATTCAGTCCTTGCTCTTTCTGAGCTGTACTTCCGCACAGGTGGTCATGAGCTTTTTAGTTTTAATCATGAGTTTGACTGGTCCACTTGGAACGCGGCTGAAGCTGTAAATGCATTTCATACGGCACCCCAAAGAGTCATCACATGAAAATGGTTTGGGACTACTGCCAGCCCAGGCTGAATTTGAACTGATGACCCACCCCCCACATTATATTCCCAGAACCGTCCATCATATAAGTCTGATGTTGAAATCTGGCATTTCCAGAGGTGCTTTTAGCATACTAAACGTGCTTCCAAAGTTCTGTGGTTTGCCCCTGCGTTTCAGCCGTTCAAAACACCAACGTGTTCTCTCCTCCCTCTGAGTGTGGGTGGGAATGGACTCGTCTAACAGCCAGTTAAAGCAGAGACTGTATAACTTTTAGCTAAACCATTCTGTTTTGTTTTCTTTTCTTTCTTAACAGGATCCAACAGCTGCATCTATTTCGGACAGAGATTGTGATACGAGAGAGGGAGAGACTGTAGCCATGAACTATAAGCCGTCCCCACTTCAAGTGAAATTAGGTGAGTCTTTGCTGACGGAGAGTGAAAAGGCTGAATCCCAGGTCTGAAGTACAGTGAGGTGCTCGTGGGATCATATGCAGGTCCCCATGCACGCAGGTCCCCCCACCCAGCTCAAACGACTCGCAGAGCAGTTTTATCATTGTTATTCTGCTGCTGAGGGAATGGACTTAGAAGCATGTAAGACCCCATATCTTGGGCTGTGGTAGAGAAAGCAAGCTAAGCCTTGAAAGGAAGGCATAGCTTTTTAAATGTACAGATTTTTATCAAGCTAAGATAAGAGATCAAGGCTTGGCCAGATGAAGAGTGAAGATAATATAGAGGGACTGTGAAAAGAAGACAAAATAACTGCAAACAAAAGGGAGAGGATCAGAGACTTGGGCCACTACCAGGAAAAGGTAAAAGCTGTGTTACTGTGAGATGGAGGGCATATAGGTCTGTAAAGGTTCACATACAAATATTCGAGCTATTTCTGAGAAATATTCTTTAAATTCTGGAAGCAGAATCATCCAGCTAGCACTGTACACTGCTTACAATAGGATAGCAATCCACACATGGCTGTCCTGCCTTCAAAATTTAAGCCACTGTTGTGCCACACGGCCTCAAGAACCGATGAAGGACAAGTCAAAAGAACGATGTGCTTTTTGTTCAGAGGAAAGGGTGGGGAGTGCTTGTGAAGTCCCAGGGCTTTGCCTGCTTATGTGGTAAACCGAATAATCAGACAAATCTGGTCATAGCGGTGCAGAAAGGAATGTCACAGAGTAGACCCATAGGCAGCAAAGGAAAAGAAAGAAGTTGAATAAGCGAGATCTTGCTGAAAGGGTGACTAGGAAGGAGAAGACAGAAAGTAGGATACGCAAACACAGCAGGATTATGCAGCAACATGGAGGACCTTGAGCTGCTGATACAGGATATGAGCAGGTGCATTGGGACAGTAGATCTGTCCTGCAGTCGCAGTCATGAATACTCCCAAACCAGTGGCTGCTTTTCAGGAAAAGGCAGGGAGCAGCAGTATGTGTTAATGACAGCACAGCTCACAGTTTGGTAAAAGATTATCATTGCCAGCATGCCATATGCCACCAGGATCCTTTTTCACTGCCAAGAGAGTTCTGTAATGTTATTAGAGAGATAATTACTACTGCAGTAGTTGTTTTGGACAATTTAACATCAGGATTCAGGTTGGAGAGCAATTGATACTATTATTGGTAGGTCTGAGATATTCTTGCATTTCTAGGTAGTAAAAATATCCTCCAGAGATTCGATAATGTGACAGGAAATTATGCTGGTTTAGACTTGGCTTTCGTAAGTCATGAAGACATAATAGGAGATCTGATCATAGGAAATAAATTCTGATTCAGAGAAAACAAGTTCAATTTATGCCAATTAAATTAAAAGATAATTTGAAGTAGATCTGTAACAAATCTCAGTTTTATAAAGTAAGTGCTTAAGCAAAGCCAGTAGATTGAGAAACCCAGGAATTCAAAACACATCAGGTAGTGTTGAAGGAGAAAGTATTGGAAGAAAGGGCATTGCTAATGGAGTTCTCCAACAGTCATTTCATTTATATGTTCATTAATGACTTTGACACAAAAAGCAGGAGTGGGCAGAGAAAATTTAGTCATAGCGTATTTGGAAGACGTCAGTACAACAAAGACTCAGAAATACCATAGGGAAAAACCAAGGAAAATAGAATAATAGAAATGGGAGAAATATGACAGGAGAAACATAGTTTGCTATAAACTGGAATTTACCAACTAGAGATGACTAAGGAAGAGGAAGCGTTAGTTCATCACAAGGTAACTAATTATTAAAATGGACTAATACATGAAAATTCACCATAGTCACACTTCTGCGAGCTTACCAGCTTTTTTACAAGGATCAAATATAACAGAATGATTAGACTTCCTGCCAGAACTTCTGCTTACCCACACAGGGAAAATATTATTTCATTAGGCACTGCTGAATGCTGCTGTCCATCGGTAAAGAGGCAAAGGGAGGTATTGGAAGAGTCTGAACAGTTTTTGCAGTAGATAGAGGTATACCATTGCCAGGACATCCTTTCCAGCTAGTGCTCCTGCCCAGTGAATACTCAGTGCTGACTACAATGAGCTTATGAAGGTAATAGTGGGTGAAACCTACCTGCTTAAGAGGAATTGTCTTGCAAGCTGACAAGCATCTTCCTGCCTTGTCTCCAGAGAGGAGTCTGCTCAAACACCTCTCTCTGCCTGTGGAAACAACGTGCCGCTTTAATTAGGTGAACACATACTTTGTGGCATTTGTATTGACTGTCTACTCTTAGCCATCCCCAGATGAGCTCGAAGTTCCCTGGGACAAAAGGAGCCTACTGGTATTGCCTGTAGCCAGTGTAACATGCCTTCAATCCACATCAGCTCCCACTCCTGTTATTCTTAAAATCTGCCCGGCCTTTACAATTTTCAAAGAGTTTAATAGCTTGCATCTCCCAGCTCTGGCCCTTATACCACTGACTAGACTTTTTTTTCTCTTCTGCATTAAACTTGTTAGGATTTGGATTGTGTTTTTAATCTCTTTAAGACTAGACAAAGTTAAGGCAGTACATAAATGTTTAATAGCTTTACTGGCAGGCGCCATTGTTGGGAATGGTAGCAACTAGGATTTTAATCCCATTGCAAGTTTTCCATATGGAGAGTGGCATTTTTCACTGTTAAATCAGAATCAATTGTTCAAATGTCAAATGCTCTGATGGAAGGTTGATAAATGTCACTTTTTCACTCTGGGAAGATTCATATGTAAATCTGTCATATGTGCTTGCTGGAAACTTGGTTCAAGTGAGCTCAATTAAATACCAACCCAGCATGAATATAACTTGTGCTTCCAGAGGCTGCAGTGATTGAATTGTGACAGAAAGAGTGTGCTGTGCTTCACGCACTGAACACAGATTTATCCTGCTGCTTGAATGGTCTTTTCCTTGGTTGTTTCTCTGCCTCTGAATAAATNTTTACAATTTTCAAAGAGTTTAATAGCTTGCATCTCCCAGCTCTGGCCCTTATACCACTGACTAGACTTTTTTTTCTCTTCTGCATTAAACTTGTTAGGATTTGGATTGTGTTTTTAATCTCTTTAAGACTAGACAAAGTTAAGTCAGTACATAAATGTTTAATAGCTTTACTGGCAGGCGCCATTGTTGGGAATGGTAGCAACTAGGATTTTAATCCCATTGCAAGTTTTCCATATGGAGAGTGGCATTTTTCACTGTTAAATCAGAATCAATTGTTCAAATGTCAAATGCTCTGATGGAAGGTTGATAAATGTCACTTTTTCACTCTGGGAAGATTCATATGTAAATCTGTCATATGTGCTTGCTGGAAACTTGGTTCAAGTGAGCTCAATTAAATACCAACCCAGCATGAATATAACTTGTGCTTCCAGAGGCTGCAGTGATTGAATTGTGACAGAAAGAGTGTGCTGTGCTTCACGCACTGAACACAGATTTATCCTGCTGCTTGAATGGTCTTTTCCTTGGTTGTTTCTCTGCCTCTGAATAAATACATTTGGCCATGTGTTTCCTTGGGGGTAGGGGGTCATTTAGATACAAGAAAAACTTCCCAGGTAGCTTATATTTCTAGTGAATTCCTAAAGGTTACACCTGGTTTATAAGTGGAACAGTAAAACATTTAGCTTGCTGCTGGAGCTACGTCAAAAAGAGGAGAACCTCAAACCAAGGGGAAATAGCATCTCCCAGTTCATGTAGTTCATCATCTTAAACCCTTATTGATGTTATATCCGTATTAATTATGTATTCCTTACTTTTCTAACACTTCCACTTTGTCTTCCCGTCAGGAGCTGCAAGGCTCAGCCATGTTTCTTTCTTTCTTTCCAATCACTTGATAAGGAGGCTCCCGACAGCACTAGGGGGGAGGAGTATACATTAGTGCTTCAGAGATGTCTCCAGCACATCCTTATTAGGCAGCATATCCAGATGGAGCACATGCCACAAGCCTTTTGAAAACAGAAGAGAGTTGTGATAAGGAGAGAGGGAGGAACAGAATAATCCCCAAGTGTAAATCTCAGGGGCTCCGTATCCACTGGAAGGCAACAGATCCTCACGGGATCTGCAGGAGACAAGATATTGTTTTAATGGAGCTTATGCCATCTGTTTTTCTATTTTGCATTTTTAATTTCCCTTCACCGAGCTGAAATCCCCATCCAGACAGTCTGTCTGTCCTACCTAGCAGTCAGTGACGCTACAGTTTGTGTTAAAACAGAATGAGCAACGTGGCAATTGGTTGGTGTGCTGAAGAACAACCTACAGTGGCAATGAGGGACTGCNGGTCTTTTCCTTGGTTGTTTCTCTGCCTCTGAATAAATACATTTGGCCATGTGTTTCCTTGGGGGTAGGGGGTCATTTAGATACAAGAAAAACTTCCCAGGTAGCTTATATTTCTAGTGAATTCCTAAAGGTTACACCTGGTTTATAAGTGGAACAGTAAAACATTTAGCTTGCTGCTGGAGCTACGTCAAAAAGAGGAGAACCTCAAACCAAGGGGAAATAGCATCTCCCAGTTCATGTAGTTCATCATCTTAAACCCTTATTGATGTTATATCCGTATTAATTATGTATTCCTTACTTTTCTAACACTTCCACTTTGTCTTCCCGTCAGGAGCTGCAAGGCTCAGCCATGTTTCTTTCTTTCTTTCCAATCACTTGATAAGGAGGCTCCCGACAGCACTAGGGGGGAGGAGTATACATTAGTGCTTCAGAGATGTCTCCAGCACATCCTTATTAGGCAGCATATCCAGATGGAGCACATGCCACAAGCCTTTTGAAAACAGAAGAGAGTTGTGATAAGGAGAGAGGGAGGAACAGAATAATCCCCAAGTGTAAATCTCAGGGGCTCCGTATCCACTGGAAGGCAACAGATCCTCACGGGATCTGCAGGAGACAAGATATTGTTTTAATGGAGCTTATGCCATCTGTTTTTCTATTTTGCATTTTTAATTTCCCTTCACCGAGCTGAAATCCCCATCCAGACAGTCTGTCTGTCCTACCTAGCAGTCAGTGACGCTACAGTTTGTGTTAAAACAGAATGAGCAACGTGGCAATTGGTTGGTGTGCTGAAGAACAACCTACAGTGGCAATGAGGGACTGCGGCAGTGGCATCTTCATCAGCACATCTACCTCACCGGGGGCTTGGAAGTAAATCTCATGCATACCCATCTGCAGATGAGCATACAGGAGACAGGCAGACAGATAGAGACACTCATAGCAGCCTTCATCCCTCCGAGATACCTGTTGCCTTAGATGTAAGCACCTTGTCTCCTTGGACTAGGNCTTAAACCCTTATTGATGTTATATCCGTATTAATTATGTATTCCTTACTTTTCTAACACTTCCACTTTGTCTTCCCGTCAGGAGCTGCAAGGCTCAGCCATGTTTCTTTCTTTCTTTCCAATCACTTGATAAGGAGGCTCCCGACAGCACTAGGGGGGAGGAGTATACATTAGTGCTTCAGAGATGTCTCCAGCACATCCTTATTAGGCAGCATATCCAGATGGAGCACATGCCACAAGCCTTTTGAAAACAGAAGAGAGTTGTGATAAGGAGAGAGGGAGGAACAGAATAATCCCCAAGTGTAAATCTCAGGGGCTCCGTATCCACTGGAAGGCAACAGATCCTCACGGGATCTGCAGGAGACAAGATATTGTTTTAATGGAGCTTATGCCATCTGTTTTTCTATTTTGCATTTTTAATTTCCCTTCACCGAGCTGAAATCCCCATCCAGACAGTCTGTCTGTCCTACCTAGCAGTCAGTGACGCTACAGTTTGTGTTAAAACAGAATGAGCAACGTGGCAATTGGTTGGTGTGCTGAAGAACAACCTACAGTGGCAATGAGGGACTGCGGCAGTGGCATCTTCATCAGCACATCTACCTCACCGGGGGCTTGGAAGTAAATCTCATGCATACCCATCTGTAGATGAGCATACAGGAGACAGGCAGACAGATAGAGACACTCATAGCAGCCTTCATCCCTCCGAGATACCTGTTGCCTTAGATGTAAGCACCTTGTCTCCTTGGACTAGGTAGAGAATAAGGCACTGTTTTTGGAAGATTGCTCAGTGGGGTGCCTAAAAGTATGTGAAAAATAAGTGTCTGAGGTAGGCAGACTGGGTCCCACCTTAAGACTGAGTCAGCTACATGCAGATGAGGTCTTCTGCCATATGGCCAAGAGGAATCCTAGTTCATGTTGCTGCAGGCTTCAAAGTGTTCATGGTTTTTGTTTTAGATTTTCGTTGCAAAGCTTCTTGTAAAAAAAATGACCTGAATTGCAAAATGTAGCAGGTAATTTTCCTGCTTTACTGACTACTGCTTGGTTGCCCTCCCAGCTTAGATGTCATGCTGGTATTTATCTTAATACCAAAAAAGCACAGTGGCTGGCACTACTCAGCCCCGTAAGGAGAAGCAAGTGTCATGAACTAGCCTTTGGTGTAAGATGCTGTAGCTCAAGTATATAATCCACCAGCCTAACCAGAAACTTTCCTTGCCTCAAGAGGCGGGAAGCTGTTGTAACACTAACAGAGCAGAGCTGTTTCATTAATTAATAGGATACGATACTAACACTTTCCTCCTGCCAGCTGCATTGCAGTATGTTGCTTTTGTTCCCTAGGAGACACAGCACAGATTGCTCTTAGAGCAGGTCAGCCACAGCCCAGCTACTGCTGGGAAGGAAATCCTGCTCACCAGGAGCCTGGACCTATTGGTAGGGTGAGCGTAAAAGCCTTTTGAGTCACCCCATCCTGGCTTTTCGGCTTTCTGTATAACAAGAAGGAGAAGGGAGCAAGTGACCAACCATAGCAGGGACTGAGGAGCCTGAGCCAAGCAGGTGGCTGAGGGAGAGGTGAAGGAAGTCTTGTTAGAAAAAGTCATTCTCTGACAAATAACCATGGTGGTCGTCCTCCAAGGAGACATCTCAGATGAGACCACCAAAGGTTCTTGTCTGCTTCTGTTTCTTCCTGCATCAGTCCCACCTCTTCATCTTAGCACCTAAGATTTTACTTGCTGGCAGCAGAGGAGCTCCTATCTCTGTCTTCCACAGAGGAAAAGGATGAGGATCCTGCATGGAGACACCAATTAGGTGCACGCACTACCAAGTACTGAATTATTTTACGTGTGCTATTGAATTAATTCTTGCTTGTTAACAAACAAGATTCTTAAAAACCACAAGCAAGTAACCAGAATGATGTTTGCTTATAGCAAGCAACTCTGGTAGAGGTAAAACAGCAACAGAAATCCCATCGTAAGGAAATAGAGCATGTTGTTCCCTGGTGTGCCTGACTTGGCCAAAATTGAGGATCTGATTTATGACTGGGTCCCATCTTGGTGGAGACTGAAGCGAACAGAGGAGATAATCCCATTGGGGACCGAGGCTGATGACACATCTGTGGTGTTAGCTCCTGCCTTCCAGCCCACTGCTGTGCATTCATGGCAGATATTGAATTGCTGTATGATCAGGGAGGAGCAGTACTGGGAATATCAGTCAATGATCTGAGAACTACAAAGCCCTCAGAGTTCAACATAACAAAATTGGTGCATTTCTGGTTGAAATTTTACAGATGGTCTCTAATCCCGGTAATAGGACAGACTGCCTTTTTCTCCCCATGTGGCTCCTGAGACTGATCTTTCAGTTGGTGTAGTTATTTAACCTCCTGTCCCAGGGTTGGATGTGGGTTCAGAGCTTGTTTTAAAGCATCTTCATTGAAGACCCACAAAGCACACAGCAGAGCATCCCACCCCAGTGCAGTTCAAAATGATGCCTTGCTCAGAGATCCCCATCCAGGGCTGCTCTTGCTCTTGCTGCAGGTCAAGGTGAAAAACTGGGGCTGGGAGATGCAGTCCCAAAAAGAGCAGGCAGCAAGCATCTCATGTAAGCTGAATTGCTCGGTGCCTGCCCTCATCCATAGCTCCGTTCCCGTGTCTCTTCCCAGTCTGCTTCACAACTTGTGACTTCTAAGCTTTCCATACAGAAAACAGAATAATAAGGGGAGGTTGTAGTAGACTGGACAAATAATTGCCATTAGTGTATCCTTTTGTCAGTACCTCAAGTGCTGTACTATTCCCAGTTGCTGTTCTTTAACAAGGCGATTAATGCTAATTAGGTACGGCAGCTGTTGTTTCTGGGAAGAAGCTCCGTAGGTAAATTAGGGAAACATTTTATAAAAAAGCTGTAAGTCTTAAGCTGGGTCCCCAGGTTCCAGCTCTATTGACAAAACTGCAGATTTCCATATCCGTAACTGTTTGCGTGGCGACCTCAAGTGACATCATTACCTTAAGTGCACAAAGCCATTTTCCTCCCCTGGGAGCACCCATTTCCTTGAACACAGTCTGTACTTTGGTGGGGGAGGGGGTGAGTAATGTGGAAGCCAGAGCGCAGTGGCAATATAGCACTGCTATTGATTTTCTTCATGAAGATAGAAGTGCAGCCTACCACTCGGAGGTCTCCTGGGGCTTGGGAGGAATTTATTTAAGCATTATTTCATGTGTTATTACTCTTTACATTTATAAGAGAAATTGTGTATGCACAATTATTGTAGCATCCTTCCTGTAGGATATCTCCAGGCTCTTTCTGGAGGGGATGAGAGAGTGAATAGCTGCGTCACATTAAGGGCAGTAGAGCTGTCTGCGGATCCAGCAGCAAAGATAAGGGCAGGAAAACAGTTGTGACAGGCATTTTATCGCAGATTAGTTAGAGGAGAAGTAGGAAGGCAGAAAGGAAGAGGTGCACAAGGTGCTGTGGCTGACACAGGCTTGGGTAAACAGGAAAGCCATTAAGAGAAGCTGGAACAGAGCGATTCAGTGGAGTTCAGCAGAGAGCGCTGGGCAGGAGGGAGCACGTGAGACGGAGGGAAAGGAAGTTACAGTCAGAAAATCCCAGGAGTGAAACATAAGCACGTGAATATGAGCAGGATGAAGCACGGTGTTCACCAAACAAGCCTCATCTTTCTGTCGTGGCAATTGTCTTGATTTGCTATGCCACCCCAACAGGGCTTTCCCAGCCTTTCCCAGCCCTCCACCCTCATACGTCCACCTCTGCCGTGACAAGCTACTGGGTACCCACGTGTCTCACAAGCCGATAGGCACACACCCACTCACATCTTGTGTTGCATACACCACTCTTGGCTATCTTCAGATAAAAAGTCATGAAGAAGGAATATGTAAGGTAGTTGAATCATTTTATTTGGCATTGTCTGGCCATCATTTAGCCACTCCAAATTTTTACACTGCCTACAGGTCTGATAGTCTAGGAAAGAAAGCTAGATCTGCTTCTACACAAATTATTTTACTTTGTATTGAGAACGGACCAAAGCATCTGGAGGCTAAATGGAGGTTTTGTGCCTGAAGCAGAAGAGCAGAGCTGCAAATAGCAAGTTCTCTTCTTTGCCCTGACCCACCATAATCTGTCACCTCAAATATGAGAAGCAGCTCAGAGACTGTGAGCAAAACAAATAAGGCAAAGTATTGAGATTCTCTGATAGAAGGAAGGAAAAAATCAGTAACTGACGTAGTGATGAGAATAAAAACTACCTGGTCTAGCAAAGCCTAACCCCAGCAGTGACAGGCTGGTGGTCTGGTCAGAGGTCCCGTTACACAGTACATATTACTCTCATCACTGTTTTCTGTGAAGTATGTAGAGAGCTGGTTTAAAAGAGACTGATGTCCCGAAGATGATTTACACCCTGTTCCTGACATTTAAAAGACTAACACCAGCTGAGTTGACAGGGCTACCTGCTCAGGTCTTGGCATCTTTGACAAAGTCAACACAGAAAAGGGCAATAATACTGTTTTCTGTCTTCTCAGCACCCTCAGAACCCAGTAGGTTCCACCTGATCCTCTGGCCCACTGCAGGGGAACGTTTCCCCAGTTCTGAATCACCCAGGTGTTACTATTTCTGTAGTTCCTTATGATGTCTCCATAAGTAGTTGAGTTTCTCCGTAGCACTCAAGGGAAGCAAGCAGACCCCTGTGTAATTCATACAAACTGGCTCCAGAACAGACCCCAGCACCTGTGGACAGTGTTGGATGGTGCATTTTTTAAATGTATTTGATTTGAGCAGGCTTTGAGCAACCTGGTCTGGTGGGAGGTGTCCCTGCCCATGGCAGGGTGGTTGGAACTGGATGATCTTTAAGGTCCCTTCTAACCTGAACCATTATGTGATTCTATGATTTATTAAATATGAGCCTTAAACAGTACCTGATGGCTAATTGAATTTGTTCTGACTATTTGGTGATGTAGGCTCTCCCTTTGTCTTCTCTGTGCTGCACACTCAGCTCTTAACCGGGAAAGGTTACTGTCCGCTCATTGAGTGTTGGGGCTAAAATGCTCTATCAGCAGATCAGGCTCTATTAAGTATAATAACACACACTTCTCAAAGGGAAGGGATTTGTGCTGGTATAGGAAGTTCACTGCAGTTCCTGGTTTTTAACTGCTATCCTTATGCACAGAGGATGCTTACAGCACCCTGAAAACTTCTCTGAGATCTTCAAGGATCCTTTGGGGACTCAGAGCTCAGAAAAACACACAAACCTTGGTGTGCCACAGTAGGAGAGCAGAACAGATGAGGATGTCATGAGTTGGAGCAGGTCATGGACCAATATGGGCCTATGCTGGGCACATGCAAGAGGCTATTGCCTGGGTCAGCAGTCTGGTAGAAGCAACTCAACTGCAGTTTCAGCTCTTCTCAGCATCTCAGCTTGGGGTCAGAGATACCACCAGCCCCTTACACCAGGCAACACCACTGAAGAAGTTTTAAGACCAGGAATTAAACTGCAGTGGAGATGGTGGGACTAGTTGTGCAAAGAGGCTTTGTCTTAGTCCTGGTGGGACTAAGAGGGAGCTTTGCCTGTTCCCTGACAATCGTTTCACCCCGATCCAGTAACAAGGCAGGAAAGACCACAGTCCATACCAGCCCCAGCCTTTCTGCTCTACTGTGTGCAGAAAGCCTTCTGGCACCTCTCCTCCTTTTCTTTAAAACCTCAAGCCTTTGGCACAGCTCTTTTCCTGTTCTGCTTGGCAGTCATTCTCTATAACGCAGGTCTCACTGAAGGAAAATAAAGCTGTTTTTATAGATGCCACATATTTACCAAGATAAGATTTTATTTAAGAAGTTGTAAAGTCACAGCAGTAATTGGACAGTCTGATCCCATTTCTCCAGTTGCTAAACACAACTATCATTCAAAAAGCTTTAATTACTGCCTGAATCATGGCTGAGTAGCTTGTGCTGAGGATATGCACTTATTGCATCGTTCATGGAAATGAGATGTCGCAGTTTGGTACTGTGCAAAATAGCTGTAGTCCCCTTTTTGAAACTTCTTCGAGAAGGAAAACTGTGTATTGTTCATGAGATTTTAAAACATTTGAACATTCCCCCACCCCCTTTCTAAATGAACCTATAGAAAAAGCATACCCCACAGACAGCACTTGCGTCATCCTTTCTCCAGGTCCAGTTACAAGGGGAGAAGAGATGTAACAAGTATGTTCTTGGCAGACAGGTCCAAGTCTTCATGTATTTGCTCAAAGAATCATCACCGGGTTCTGCTGTGTAACCATTGCGATCTGTTCACCTCTGCCTCCATCCGTAGCACAGCACGAGTAGTAGACTCATGTACTCTCCACTGTGCTTTGCAATTTGCTCCTCTCCCAGGCTTTATCCCACCTGCTATATCAGTGAAATCATCCATCCTCACTTTTTAAGACTGCACAGCCGAGCCATTGCCTCTCACTGACTCTTGCCTGCCTTTTCATGTCCCTTTCACCTGTGAACTGTACCAAATCTTTTTCTTTCTTTTTCTTTTTTTAACTCTGTACCTTCTTTTTGTCTCTCACTGCTTACCTTGAGAAGAGCTTGAATTAATTCAGCTTAAGCCTTTGTGAATGGGAAACTGTTTCAACTCTGTCTTGTAAAGTACCACTGTTTATAGCACAATAAAGTACATCCTCTACAGGGTTTTAAGGCAATTCTACTGTAAACACAGAACCATCTTGTTATGTTTGCTATAACTTTGATGTTTTCTACCTTCTGCTCTAAATACAAGACAATCCCCGCTTTATCCACACAACCTATGTGCTCTCTTTTTTGTTCATTGCTGTAAAATTGGTGCAATCAAGTCAGCAGGTGTTGATGTCTTTTGGAGGAATGATGCAGTTCTTCTGTCTAGCTCCTGAACCTCATGAGCTTAAAAGTGCTTCCTGCCATGAGTGAATGGTGAGCTGGCTGTGAGAAGAAAGTTTAATTGGGTGTTTCGGAGCTGCAGACTGCTGGCATCCCCTTCGCTGCAACAGAGCTCCCAAGTAGCACCAGCCGCTCTGTGCCAGAAAACAGCCCCTTTCCATCCCCCATCACTACCTGGACCAGAAGTAAGAGCAGGTTTTCAAAAAAGAAAGGTTGCTCTGATTTAGTTTCAATACTGGTCATGGGACTAGGAACTTGTGGGAAGAGACGAATAGTACAAGTGAGACAATTGTACTTTGTGTAAGTTCATCTGAGAAACAGTGTTTGACATATTGAATGACACTCTGATAAAAATATGTCTTGAACAAAGCTAGCATATTTAAAATTTAAAAAGTGATGCTGTCAGGCATGGGTAGTTTGAGTCCAGAGAGGAGGCTGTTTTTAAAATTAAGATTTTCAGGTTTTGCTTACAATTTTTAAAGAAAAAACAAGTATCTTGGGATTGAACTCCCTAGTAAACCCTAGCATTATTTTTTTTTGTAAGTTCACTGAAAGAATACATAATTGGGTGTTCCAGAACTGTTCACAAATTCTTGTCTAATTTACAAGGTTGTTTTGGCTACAAAAATTTGGGAGGCTCAAGTCACAAAACACCTGGGCCTTTTTTTAGCTGCAGACTTTAAGCCAGAACATAGAGGATCCAAGTTCAATTCCTTTTTCTGCCTGAATACTTAACTACTGGGCCAAAATGTGGCTTTATGCAGCTTCTGATCTGTGGGACAGGGGGTGAAGCAAAATGTGAAAGCAAAACCTTGACATAGTTACTTCTGTGCAGGCAGATGTTATGGTTTTAGTTCCTCCCAGCTCACATAGCCGACTCGCTTCTGCCAGTGTGCAGAAGAGCTTCGATACAGGACAGTCCTTGAATTTGGCTTTGGGTCCTTTGGACAGTCCTTTGGGTTTTGCTATCCTTCATTGAAAGGGGATGATCAGTAACACAAGGAGGTTATCTTAGCTCCTTTGTTGCCAATGTTCTTCTTTCTATCGGCAGTAAAACATTCATGGCCACCCGGGAGTTTCCAACTCCCTAGAAAGTAGTGTCTTGAGTGCATTAGAAAAGGCTATGGCTGCTTTGGGTCTCATTGAATAGGTGAACTGAAGTATCTCCAGGGGGTCTACAGGACATGTATCTGACCTAGAACCAAGCTGTAATCTCCTCTGCTTCAGGGAAGGGCAGAGAGAAAAAGGGAAAAGGGCAGGAGTAAAAGGGGAAAAGACAGTGCCAGCTCTCTGCATTTACCTGGTAATGACCATCAGATGGGATATAGCTGGGATAATCTGGAGAGCTGTAAGAAGAGTGGAAAAGCTTCATGTGAAACTTCATCTGTGCTAGTAAAGAATGATATCAATGTGCCTGAGTTGGCAGTAAATTGCCTGCAGCATCTAGTGGGTACTTCATTACCAACTTGTTTCTTTCCTCATCTTAATCACCTTAAGGGAATCCCTGTTCACCATGAGGACAGTCAAGTGCTGTAAAATGTCCCAGGGAGGTAGCATCATCTCCATCCCTGAAGGTTTTGAAAACCTGACTAAATAAAGCTCTGAGCAGCCCAGTCTGATCCCATAACTGATCCTGCTTTGAGCAGGACATTGGGCTAGAAAGCTCCTAGCTGGCCAGCAGGTCAATGGAGGTGATTCTGCCCCTCTACTCTGCTCTTATGAGATCCCACCTGGAGTACTGTGTCCAGCTCTTGGAGCCCCCAAAATAAGAAGAACATGGACCTGCTGGAGCAGGTCCAGAGGAGGGCCACGAAGATGATCAGAGGGCTGGAGCACCTCTTCTGTGAAGACAGGCTGAGAGAGTTGGGGTTGTTCAGCCTGGAGAAGAGAAGGCTCCAAGGAGACCTTAGAGCCCCTTCCAGTACCTACAGGAGAGATGGGGAGGGACTCTTTATCAGGGAGTGTAGCATAGGCTGAGGGGTAACAGTTTTAAACTGAAAGAGGGGAAATTTATATTAGATATCAGGAAGAAATTCATTACTGTGAGGGTGGTGAAGCACTGGAACAGGTTGCCCAGGGAAGCTGTGGATGCCCCATCCCTGGAGGTGTTCAAGGCCAGGCTGGATGGGGCTTTGAGTGGGAGGTGTCCCTGCCCATGGCAGGGAGTTGGAACGAGATGATCTTTAAGGTCCCTTCCAGCCTAAACTATTCTATGATTCCTGAGGTCCCTTCCAGCTTGAAGTATCCTGTCATCTATTGCTAGTTGGGACTCCGGTTATTTTTTTAGATGTCATATACTTTCTACTCACTACTGAGTATACTGTCTCGCTACTGTCATATACTCACTACTCACTACTGAAAAGGCCTATCTAAGTCCTAGTTATTCTTTTGGGTTCCCAAGAAAAACACAGTAGGATTTGCAGAGGTAGACTTAGGTAACTTGCGTACCCTCGAATAAGCACTATGTCCATTGGTAAATGAGAGAAACCCAACTGCTGCTTGATTTTCACTCCATTACAAATGTTCTTCTTTTTAAATTTTAATTATTGCTCTCTGTTCTTTCTCTTTAATTCGCCAAACTTCCTCGATTGTCCAGTGATTGAATTTAAGAACATATTAAAACTAATTTTCTTCTTTGCTTCTATCTCTTACTGACTCCAGTGCACAGACAGATAAATTTGTTCTTTTACAGATGTGTTTCCTGACTTGCATTTTATCCATGGTTCTCAATGCTGAGTGATCTTTTAATACCAGCAAGCAACTGATTTCCTGTACCCGGTATGTCCTAGCGAAATAAGGGCATTCACAGACTGTAGCGTTGGAATATTACAAGGCAGAACCAAATTCCAGGTGGTTGTGCACAAGGTGTTCATGTGAGCTGCAGCACAGGTGGCTTCAAGCAGCTGCTAAGGTGGCTCTCCAACACCTCCATTTTGTCAGCCAATTTGAGCTTATCTTGCTATTGGTGATGTGTCAGCCAGACATTGGAAAAGGCACGCTTAAATCTCAGATTGGCAGAGGGATTTTTTTCTGCTGTATTTTGGAATTTACCGGGGACTTTGCAGGGAAATATCATGACCCAGAGGTTGGCTGTCACACAGAGATCCCTACCTGCTGCGTGCCACCAATAATTATAAGAAAAAACAGAAGCAAAAAAGCCCTAATGAATCTTCCCGTCCTATGTGTTTTCCCAACTGCATCCCATGCATTTTTTCTGTAGGATGGGGGAATGGATTTTAAGGAGATTAAGTTAAAATCCGTCCTGGAGAATGAGGGCTACTATTTTGATAACTTGAAAAACACTGTTTTGATCTTATAAGGATTTTAGGGCAGGAGTGGAGGCAGTGGGCAGATGTCCAAGACTGTTAAAGGTGTGGAGGCTGCCTTGGGCAAAAATGAATGCTGGTCTGGAGCAAACTGTATGTGTTTGCTGTAGCCCAGAAGAAATAATTTCCCTTTCATGGTCTTGGAGTTTGGAATGAAGAGATGCTTACAAAAAACTGTTACATCTAATGAGGTTACAGAACAATATTAAAACTTTTCAAAGGCAGGATACAACAAAAAAGCAACTTGTCAGACCTCATACACCAGCTCTATAATACGGGGCACAATCACAGAATTGTGAAAAATTCAAATCATAGAATCATAGAATTGTCTAGGTTGGAAGGGACCTTTCAGATCAACCTAACACTGACAAAAACCATCACTAAACATATCGCTAAGCACTAAGTCTACTGGTCTTTTAAATACCTCCAGGGATGACAATTCCGCCACTTCCCTGGGCAGCCTGTTCCAATGCTTGATAACCCTTTCAGCGTAAAAATTTTTCCTAATATCCAATCAGTTGCTCCCCTGGCGCAACTTGAGGCCATTTCCTCTTGTCCTATCACTTGTTACTTGGGAGAAGAGGCCGACCCCCCCCGTCTTAAGCAGAGAACCTCCAACAACCTCCTTAAGCAGAGAATATTTGAGGTTCTAAAAATGAAGATTTATGAGTATATTTCTTCCGGTTCTTTACCTCAGCAAGTTATTTACTCTGGTTTCTTAATTACTCATGATGTAGTTAGTGCTCAAGAGGACCCTTAGCAGTGGAAGGCTGAGTACTCTGAGCTGTGCTCTGTGGAGAAACGGGGTTGTGTCAGGTGGAAGGAAAGGATAAGTACTGGCATGTCATGATTTGTAAATGGACACTACTGTAAAACCTCTTTTTTGGGGCAGTTCTTCAAAGCCTCTGGGGTTTGCTACATAAAGTTGCCAGTCCAGCAGTGTTGAAGTCACCCAGGTGGCTTCAAGTGGTGGCCGTGGTCCTCAGAGGTTTCCAGAGGGAGAGTGTCCCATGGGCACTGGCTTTCGCTTTGCTCCTTTACTTGGAGGCTTTTGGCTTCACTTAGAGACTGTCAGATGTACCTGGTAAACACAGACTCTCTCAGGGTGACGCTTTCCCAGGTCCCCAGCACCTTGCACTGTCATTGGTAGATGTTGGTTGACCCTCGTGAGGTCTGTTGCAGATGATCAGATTATGGAGCCAGCGGTGAATCCTAAGTATGATTTTTCACAAGGCCAGAAAGTAAGTAGTGTAAGTAAGCAGGCAGTAAGCAGAGTGCATTTAACACTGCAAGTAAAGTAAGAAAACCGTACTGTCACTGTCCCAGCCACTGAGGCATTTCCAGTGAGCAAAGTGTGGTAGATTTAACCCTCAGATTTACCTTTGTGTTACTGGAATTTGCTGTTGCAAAGCACCCGTACTAGCGCAAAAGCAACAGAGACTGTTGGTGTTCTCGTTTATTCCAGTTCACTGCTTGTAAGCGTCGAATTGCTGCAATTTACAGAAGAAAATACTTTCCGTCTCTGGTTTCCAATACCGTCCTCTCCAGAGGGATATGGAAGAGTGATGGCTCTCCGTGCCTTTGCCTCCAGATGCTGCTGCAGAGGTGATGCCATCAGAGCTGCTCTGACCACTTTGTCACGGCATGGTCAGCAGAGGAGATGCAGCTTGCTTTTCCTTACATTTTACTGGTCCCTGGAGACCTTGTATGAAGAAAACTTGTTTCTGTCATTGGGATGAGCCAATGTGACTTAAGGAGCCCGGGGAACAGATGCAGGGGATAGAAAAATGCCAGCTTGAGTTGTTTTTCTGTCTCTCCTCATTTTTTTATCCCTGTGAGCTCCAAGTCAGGACATGTCCCCTCCATCACATGGCTTTGGTGGGTGATCAGGAAATGATGATTCTTCCTCCTGTTTCCCCAGTGCCTGCACTGCTCAAGGAGAGACTCTGTTGAAGACAGCTCAGCAGATCCCAGTGCCCCCAAATTTTGGCTTAAGTGCCATCCCTGGAAAGGACAAGGCTGTCAGTGCCTGGGCTTCCTCCACGTCTCTACTGGTGCTGACCTAGAGAAAAGTTAGAGGTTTTTTATTCCCCGAAACTTGGCATTGCCCTTCCATTCACCTTGCAAGGGCAGCTGTTGGCAGCCACAAAGGCCCGCTGAAAGCAGAGGGTGTTGTCTGCCACCCTTTCGCTCTGCTTCCAGCTTTTCCCATGCTTTTTGAGCACTGAGTATGCTAGCAGCAGTGGGGTGGAGAGACTGTCAGGAAATCTGAGTGTTAAAGCTATTTCTGTTTGGGTCTTGGCAAAAGCCAGGCTCTTTCCAGCATATTGTGCATAAGAAGGAGATTCCAGGTTGGAGAGAGTTATTGAACATGTGTGTGTGTGTGTGTGTGTGTGTGTGTGTGTGTACATAGACTCCATCTCTTTCATCTTTCCTGCGCTTGCTTGAACTTCTTGCCTCAGGGGAACCAATACCTCATTCCTGCTCCCCATCTCCTGTGGACACCCCAGCCTGTGCATTCAGAGAGAGGTTCTGATGTTGCTTCACAATGAAGTTGTCTCCAGGACAGATAATCCTGTCACCCTTATTTTCTGCCCCTGGGGTAATTTGAGATGCAGTGTGATTTAAAGTTGCTGAGGCTTGTATGGAGAGAAATAATGAGGCAAAAAATAGGGCAATTGATACTACTAGCCCTGCATGCAGTTGGTTGGCAATGGAAATCTGTGTTCTTGATTCAAAACAGATTATGAACAGGAAAATTACGTTCTTTATAAAAATGTATAGCATAAAGAAAAATGAAGCAAGCTTGTATGTCTGCAAAGGCTCTCTGAAATCCTGCCATGCCTTAAGATAACAACCCACAGCTCTTCATGTCTTGTGCTCTAAATTGGAGTCTGTAGGGTTTATTCCTTGCACACCCTGCTGCCTGCTCCGTTAGCAGATGTGCCGTACCCAGCCAGCATCTCCCCACTGCCATCTCCTTAGCGTGTCCACACGGCAGCACCACCTGGCTGAAGGGCAGGCAGGTCATTTCTTATAAAGTCCTTTAAAAGGGATTGGAATTAGCACAGACTCTGTCACAGTTTTTATAAGGGGAAAAAAGCTGACCTTCCTCACTCCACTTTTCCCATCATTAAATTTCACCCACTTTCTCTGTGTTTAAGTGTCTGTGTATACAAGTTAAAGCCTGTTGTAAATCATATTTATTGAAAGATAATTCGAACTGAAGTTGGAACCAAGAGGAACTGTTTATCGCTGAATCAGCTACTATTCTGGCTGCCTGTACTCCTTAGGCACAGTCTGTTTTCTATCGTAATTTCCTCAGGCAAGGAGCTACATGTCTTCTATACACACTCACTAGTCCCTTAGCGCTACTGCAATAAAGCCTTGCTTGCTGAGACCCTCAGGCTGTTTCTTCTCCTACTCTTAACAACTCCTTTGTTCCTCTCATCTCACCTCCAGCTCCAGTTGGGCAGCCAAACAGGTAACTACACAACAATAAGCCTTATGTTTGTATGATAGGTGGTGATTTTAGCTCACAAATATGTATGTGCCAAGTGAAACTGAACATGCGTGCACTGTGGCCCAACGCTAAACCTGACCCAAGCATGCAAGGGGCTCAGAAACTATGATAATTCTTGTATTGCTTTCACTTGCCTCCTGCCTTTTTTCTTGGAAAGGCTGTAGAAAATCCTTAGCTAACAGACTTTTGATAAGCAAATCCAAGCTGGGATTTTTCCTCCCTTCAGTGCATACAGCTGGCCATGGAGGAGAGAGGTAAAAATGTTGGTTCTGACAGAATTTCTGCCTCACTGGGCCATTTAGGAGAGTGGGTCAGATAGCGGGGACTTGGCAGCTTCAGGCTTGCCAGCAATCTCATTTAGTGCTACGGTGCTGAGAGCAGGCAGCTGAGAGGCAGTCGGGAACCTCCCCTGCCTGCTCTTTGGGGGAGGTGGGCTTATTTGCCAATCCGTGGGATCTCATCAGGCCTTTAGCTGCCGCAAGACAGAAAACAGTGAGTCTTTGCAGGATCAGTAACGCGTGGAGTGAGCCGGGGGGGGGTCTGACATTCAGGGTCTAGGTTATACCTGCCCCCACTTTGCCTAGACTCCCTTTTACAGTCCCACCAGAAGTAGTGTTAACCTTGCTTGGCCCAGCAGTGCTTTAGCACCCGTCTTCTCTCCCTTGGGACTGCCTGTGGTCCGGTGGTGAGTGGCGCTGGGCTGTCAGTGCCATACCCGCAGCCCTGAACGGGCACACCAGTGCCCGACAGCTTCTCTTGGCAAACTGTTTCTGAGCATCGCTGCCCCGCGCGCTGTCCTGACAGAGGGTAACAAAGATGTAAAATACACATCAGCATTAAAATACCAAACCACATTTCATTGACATCGGTGTTGTATGTTAAGAACTGTCATCATCGTTACCTGCACGTTACTGGTGTCGTCAGCGTGAGTCAGGCTTTCCCTGAGTTCCTTTGGGCTCTCCCTGCTATGGGAGCTGCCGCTGCAGCGCACGCGTCTGATCTCCAGCTGCGGGGCTCTGCAGTTTGGGATGGCATCTTTCATCCCCCAGCCTTGCTTCCCCTCCTGTGGCACTCAAAGCAGCTGCAGCCAGCAGCCTTGTCTTTCATCTTGTCTTTCAAGGCCCTTTCTCAGGGCTTTCAGCAGGGACATAAGTTTTCTCTGGCCAGACCTGTTTCTTTCTGCCATTCAAGGCATGGCCGTGTTTTACCACCAATCCCTTTAAGAGGTAGAAGGAAAAGGCAGCTGCCAAACCCCCAGCCCTGCACCTGGAAGGAGGAGGACATAAAGGAACACAAAATAGCTGGCAACAGCATCCTGCCGTCCCCTCCACCATCCTTTTCTGGGTAACACTGACAGATAGCAGCCCTACCTGAGAAAGGAGACAGGGGATCCCTTGAGGACGGGGAAAGGTTTAGTCATTTATGGTAGTTTGTGACTATCCCCTGAGCCCAGTTCTGGTTTCTCTAACAAAGCGGGGTCTGAGCTGGAGGAGGAAGGTGGCAGCATCCTGACCCCTCTGCCAAGGCACCCTACAAGGAAGACTGCAGCACCCAGTAAGCCCCATCCTTCAGAGCATGCGGCAAAGGACAAAGCCAGAGCTGAAGCCATGAGCTTTCTCTAAACTCTTTGCAAAGAGAAAGAGGAAAGGAGTTCCTGCTCCTCCCTCGGGTGGGCCACCCATCCGAATCCAGATAAGAGCTGCGTGGATATCAAAGTGACAGGCTAGACTCTTTGCAGTGGCACTGGTGAGGTCTGCGGCTGCCCTAGATAAGCCCTGCCTGCCTCTCTCCGCACTGTCTGGCGAGACTTCAGAAGAGAGGAGCCAGGAGTCTTTGAGCTGTACCAGGTGTAACAACCGGGCTGCGATGCTGAGCTGTCCCAAAGTGCCACCATGCCCCCAGTGATCTGGCAGCAGCCCTGGGTGCCACCCAAATAGCTCTTGCAGGTACTTCTGCAGCCAGAGAGAGAGGTGTCGGGGCATGCCTCACACAAGGACTCACGCAGAGATCTGCCACCCTGCTCCAAGAGGAAATGTATTAAATTAGGGGCCACTATCCCTCTGAAACAGAATTCATGCCAGCCTAATTAATGAAAGCTTAATCAGCAAATTGGTTAATCATAAACTTATTAAATAACTAATTGTGCTCTGAGGCTGTTTGTCAAATTCCCAGACAAAGGCAGTCTCGCTAAGGGAGAGATGAGGTCAGTAATCCTGTTATGGGAGCAGGTTTGTGGCTCTCTGGCTGAGTCGCCGCTGATCCAAGTACCCAGGACTGGGGTTGATAAATTGAATAGCAGGAAGAGGCACCCTGGGCTGTACATATCCTGTTCTCCCATGGAGATTCATGGTAAACAGGCAATTCATCTGGTGAAATAGTGCCTGAAAGTCCTCTTCTGGGGAGCAGAGTGTTTGGAGGGTGACATGCTGCGGTAATAACACTCTTTCTTTCCCTTTTCCAGGGAAGAAAGCAGTAGATATGAAACTGCAGAGCAGGGATTTCTCAAAGCATGGTGGGGGGAGGAATATTCATCCATTCATCATGTTAACCATCCTGGTTGCCTTTCTCCATCTGCTTTTTTTTTATTAGGTAGAAAATATGGAATTTTGTTTGAAATGCATGGGGTTGTAGAAACCCAATGCAGCAGTTGACAAAAGAGGATGGATCAAATCTATGACATTTTGCTGCTAAATAAAAGCCAGAAACACGGCTGGGACTGTCAACCTCAGTCCAGTCCCAGGAACAAGGAAAGTCCCAGGGTCCTTTCCCAGCAGGATACTGCAGTCAGTGAGCTAGGAGTCCCTTCCAAGCTCACGGGCTGCCTGTGGCACTAGCACTTCTGTCCCTATTTGTTTTGGCTACCAGATGGGAATTCAACAACTCATTCCAAGCAGTGGTATTTGCCAGCCAGTGAAAGCTTTCCCAATGATAACATATTAAAAATAAATTAAATCTGTAATTTATATAGGCTGTAAAACACCTGCTCTCTGCCATAGACCAATCATTTAGTGTGTATTTTACACTCATGCAAGCATGGACATTTGACTTCAGTGTATGCAGTTCAAGCCTACTTATGTCAGGCTCTATTTGAGTGTTTTTTATACAAATATGCACTGTATGATGACATCGTGTGTAACCAAAGGCCATGAGTATTCAGCTAAGCAAGTTTGTACTATCACTCTCCTAAATACACATCATCCTTACTACATGCATCAGTGACCTTAGATGCTTCTTTGCAGAACATGAGGACCCATAAGGAATGTGGTGTGGGCACTAATGTCAGCTCTGTTTATCTGGTAGACTGTGCCTTTAGCACAAGTGGTGCTTTAAATGAAGAGAGCTATTTAAATGAAGAGAGTTAAGTTGCACTTCATAGACTCCTTTTTTATCTTTTGTTGTGTTTTGGTTTTTTTTTTCTGCTACACCATACAGCAGGGTCAAGCAAATTGCTTTGACTTAAACCTGTTCAGTTGAGTAGAAATGATGAGGGGGCATTTGCAGAAGTTATTTCCAGGCAAAATAACTTAATTCTCTCAGTCCCTTTAAAATATGTTAACGGAGAGAGTAGCTCAGGTTTACGGATTATATTTAGTTTATAAACTGAAACTTTTTAGCTAGGCTTGTCAGGATGCAAACACTCCCCAGATATATAACTTTGTTATTGTGGCTGGCAGGAAAAATATTCTTTGGAAAGTACATGAAAATACAAAATAAATGAAGGTAAATGTAAAAAAATGAAAAAAAAAATCAGATAAAACTGAATGCTGTTCAGATATTCCAGTTTTGACAGTGATAAATGAAATCTTTGTATGCAGTGTTTTGCAGCCATCAGGAATAAAAGTCTCAGTCTTTAAAAATTAAGTGAAAAAGCACAGGCTGAATCACAACAAAGTGCCCTTGTGAGCTGGGAGCTGCGACAATAGATGCCTTTGAAATGAGTACAGAAAGGCGTTCAAAGATGAAGAGAGATGAATTGCTGCCTGCTGCTACATAGTCACAACCTGTCTAAATAAAATGGCTGCAGAGAGGGCTCAGGCCAAGGACTGTGAGCCAGGAATCCCCGTTCTCTGCTCGCCTGCTGCCACAGATGCTCTGCGTGGCTTTAAGGTAAACCACTTAAACAGTTCCTCCTGGCAGTAAAATACAACTCGCTGTTTTACAAAGATCATTCGCGATTATGTCGTGCGATGAAGAAGTCAAATGCTCTGTATTCAGAATACCATTTTATTTCCTCCTGAAGTGTACAGCAATAAGGTTTTCGTTGCTAGACGGCTAACTGCACTGGATGCCCTGCTCTCCTACGTGTCAAAGCCCAGTAGTGGATGTAAACACAGAAATCGTTTCTTCCTGTAGTCACGTGAGGGTCAGACAGATGAGCTTTGGGGCTGGAATAGTGTGGCTAGGGGCGGGGACACACCACTTTTCGAGATGCTTGTGGTGTAAGTAGATGATAGCTTTGGTCTGGACCGCAGCGGTCCTGTCCTCCTCTGTGCTAAGGAATAGTGCGGCTCTTCAGTTTGGTGTGTGTTTTCTGAAGGGAAACACAAAAAAGTAGCATCATGGAGGCCATGAGAAACCCCTGCAAGTCACGCAGGCAGCGCTCCAGGTGAGCATCACCCCAGAATGAGCCCTGCATTGCAGTGCGTGCAGCGCACTGTCTGCTTGTTGTGGTAGCTCCTGTATGAGAAGTTGAGAGCTGCATCCTTGAATATGAGATGCAGACATCGTCTTTGTACTCCCTAGGTCATTTACAAGTTCCGTGTCTTCTCAGGCCTTATTGGGAGCTGAAGGGAGCTTAAAACCACTCCAAGCCCATTGGTGTTTGTGCCAGCTCTCAGCCATGCCAAAGGGACAGAGCAGCAGCCAGATCAATAAAACATAAGGAAATGCGGCTACTTGGATGTTTAAAACCTTGTCCAAGAGGGACCTTGGGAGACAGATTTATATGCCTGCTCTTGGGGTTCTCACAATTAGACATAGTTTCCTGTCTCGTCCACGTTGGTAGTTGGCTGACTTACCTTTCTGACCCTTGCTTATCTGAACAGTCTTTTCTGAAGCTGGATGAAACAATCGTGATTCAGATGGCCTGTCCTGAATAATCAACACTGACGCCCAGTGCATATCAGCTTGAAACCATATTCCCCGTATTCAGAGCAGGGGCCTGGCCGCAGACAGATCCTTTTTGTTTCTGCTACCCCTGTTTAGTAAAAAATGTGTTTCTTTTGCCTTTCTTTGCGATGCAGGGAGGCACAGCCTTTAGCAGCACTGATGCCACCCGTGTGGTTGCACTTACACTCTCCAAATCTCCCCAGGGAGCACTCTCCGGGATCAGTGTGGCATGCAGCTTTCTTATACCTCCCTTTCTATACGGCCTGCAGGCAAAGCCCCTATTGATGTACGTACCCTGAAATCTCTCCAAGTGACACAGTCCTCGCTGACAAATACTCTCTATCGGAAGCGAGAGGCAGCGAAGGTTTCAGTGTTAACTAGATGCATGCTAATATCCCTGAGCTAAATGATGCAACTGAGCTGAAATCAGGAGACTTGGGCTTGGAAGTGGAAGTTGTAGTCAGCACTTCGTTCTTTCTCCCTCCGTTTGCTCACGACTCTGTTCATCATTCAGTGGGATCTGAGTAGACAGACTAATTTTATTTACTGTGTAATTTAAATTCCCAGCTTCCAGAGGTAGAATTCATGAGGGAATCGCTGCAGTCCTCAGCCTCTGAAAGGGTTCAGCTGACTGTGGGGGGCAGAGAGGCAAATGCATCCCAAAATCTCATCTCAGACACCTTGAAGATGAAAAAATACAACTCTGTCACAGCGAATTTAATTTCTCTTTGTCTTCCCAAATGGACCCACACTGCACTGTCTCCATAGCAGGGAGCTCCGTCTCCCCCTGCTTGGGGGTCTCAAGCAATTGAGTTAGCGAGGTTCAGCCAGCGGCTCTCAGCATATAGATGGGAGCAGCCAGCATCTGTGTGCTTCCAGCCACGCTACAAAGGAAGCAAATCCGCCTCATCTGCTGCTGAATGGCATTTGTGCCAATCAGGCTGCCTCAGATGACGGGGATGCACATAGTCTCAAGCATGGTGGCAGTGATAGGCGATGGCATCCCGAACACCACTCTCTACCCGCTGCTCTCTGACCATAGCCAGAGTCTCCCACTGGCTTGAGAACCATGGGTTTGGGGAGGTCTGACCCTCCAAAGAGTTCTTCAGCATAGTATAGGGTGATGTTCACCGAACTCCTGGGCTATCTGCTTTGCCTGGTGTCGCAGAAGGAGCAGTTCTGCAGGAGACTGAAGCGTATGGCTACTTTTGCCATTTCTGGCTTGGGGCAGAGTGTAGGCAAAACCATTGCCCCTCTACATAGCAACATGTACCGAAGAAGCTGTTCAGCATTTCATTTTCTAAAAACAGGAAAATGTTATTAAAACTGATTATTATTTAGCTTAAACACTGAAAACAGAGGGTTTATTCAAGTCTGATTTTTAATGTAAACACATTCATGTTAAGTCCATTCTGCTTCACATGCTCCATTACTATTTTCTCTTGTCATAAAGCAGCTAGACACATTCAGCCAGCTGAATAGGTAGCCATTTTAAATTGCACTAAGTAATACAGCAGTGCTTGAAATCATTTGTTAGGGCGGTAGCTGTTCCCAGTGGTAAGGGGAGAATTCAGCCCCGCTCAACCTAGACACGACTTTCTCTAATGGAGGCTCCCTGTGGGAGTGTGCTTCATTTGTCAGCGCGCAGTTATTTGCCCATCCTCTGACACATCCTAAATCAGGCAGGTGAAAGCACACCAGGGCAAGGACGGTTTGCTGAGTGCTTAGCATGCTGAGGAACCATCTTATGGAGGACCTTTGTGTGCAGCAATAATACAAGACCATTACCAGGACACAAGGCTGGTCCAATTATGGTCCTGATTGCGTCTGCAGCATGCATTTCCTCTCCTCCTTTATACTTAGGTGTTATTCCTGCCTTACTGAAAGGGCTTTGTGGGCTTCTTACTTTGTGGGCTTCTTTGGCTGTTGTCACCTTGAAGCAGCACTTGGAGCAGGTGCTGAATGGCTCAGATGGGGCCAGCGAGCAGAACAGGCTAACATGAGGCTAGCACAAACATAGCAGCTTGCTCATTGAGCAGATTTCTTTCTTTTAAATTATTTTAATGTCATAAGCAGTCAATGTGTCTTACAGATGAAGTGACAAGGTGGTCAAGAAAGGAGGGGCGAGATGTGATGCGGTGGTTGGCAGGTCCAGACAAAGAGATGTCCCTCATGCTGTTCAGAGTAGTATAGTGGTGTCAGAAGGATCCTGGACCCCCTTCCCACATACACACACAGAGGAACACATACAAACTGCTTCCCGTGTTCCTCTTCTGACACAATGTCCAGGATTAACTTAAGTGGAACTGGTGCAGCCAAATTCCCCAGTGCATCAGGCTGACAGCACAGCTGTCTCTGTTCTCTGAGCTCTCCACTGAAACAGAAGTTAATGCTGCTTGGCTCCACTCAAGCATAGAGCCAGGTAGATTACCCAACACGGCAACCATGATAATGATCAGACAGGATCTTCAGACTCCTAATTGAGCATCCTTCTTAATGTCA
>VXBH01001912.1:534829-598737 GCA_013400035.1 Rynchops niger | reverse complement strand
TCTCCCAAGTTCCACCTGTCCCCTTTGTTTCCAGCATCTTTCCATTCCAGTGTTGATGTTTTATTGTGAACTACGTACACCCGCAGTGCCATTGCCTCAGCCACTCCATACATGTGATACCAGAAGCGGAAGCAGTGTGGTCCTTCCAAACTGCACACTGGACTGACCAGGCTGGCTACCTCACTTGGCTGATGCTGACTTCCTTGCAGGTAGATGTAATAGCCCTCTGGAAACAGCAGAGTGTCAATTTTTCACATTAATTGGCCAGGACAAGACAAAGTCACTTTATTTATAGACTGCATACAGTACAACTTTTCTTCACCCAGCAGCTGCATTAAACTTTCAGTCCCCAAATTCATTTCCAGCAGATTGCACTGGCCTACTGCTTAGGGAAAGGAAAGCCTTCTGAAGGAGAGGCTGAGTGCCGTGGTGATCCGGTCTCATCCTAGATATACCTTTGCTGAAGTCTCTTTACAGGAACTTATGCTAACAGGTCAAGTGTTTATGGTCACAGGTCCTGCACTGTTCTTCCACCACAGCCCACAGCAGATTCCTGACTGCTGCAGAAGGCTCTGGATTTAGCCTAGGAAACACGTGGCCTGGGATTTGTTATTAAAGCAGGCTCAATGACCTATTCAAAGAGAGGCACAGCCAGATACTGTTTGCTCTTCCTACCTCCAGTCGTGTGGTCATAGGAAGGGCCTGTATTTGGTGTGGGTGTCAGTCCTTTGTGCCTTATCCAGTCAAAATCGTCACTGGTCGCCTGTTGCCACTCACAGAAGTCAACATCAAATGTGCAGGACATATTGCAGGCTGTTGGTGCAGCTGTATATGGTGCAGAAAGAAAAACAGAGTTTCTACAATGAGGTTTGGAATCTTCTTTCTGTTCTGGCAATGCCCTTCTAGGTCTCATGCACTCGTGTTCATGAAAAATTTGAAGATGAAATGAGTAGAAGTGGCCACTAGTGAAAAATTGACTATAAAATATGAAAATTTAAGTATGTGAGAATGACTGTTACTTTACAAATCCCTTCCTCAGTTATCATCCCGATAACACTAACATCCTGTATTTTTACACTGTGCCACAGTCATAAGCCTTGGTCATTGCAAATTGCTCAAAGCTTTCCTATTTGGCACAGTAGTATTCAGCTGGCTCTCAAAGTCCTGCTTTGGTGGAAATCTAGACATCATAATAAGAATGGTCTGACATTTCTTTTTACTTCTTATAAACTGGGATGAGTATTGTCTCAGAATTGGAAAGAGGTTATGGAATGCCTTTTCATGTCATAGCCTCATACTTCGGCTGACATTTCTGCTGGCTTTGGTAATCACCTCTGGTAGCTCTAGAACAAGCAATTTCTTGCCTCTAGTCTTATCTCTACCTTAACTAATCTACCTAGATAACAAGGGTCTAATAGCGTTATGACTGGAAGGCTGAACAGACCTCAAGCTGCAAGAATCTCCTTTATTAATTTTAAAGCCCTGGTTATATACTTCTGAATTTATTTCCCATGCTTGGTGAAAACCTGAAGCTGTAGACAGGTTGAGTAAGTGATGTATTAACACTTTTCAAAAAGGAAAAATATTTTATTAAAGACAACGTGGTGATTTTTAGACAAGTGCTCAATTGTCCCTGGCTGAGCCCTTAACTGACAGTGTATGTTGTCTTTCCTGACTCAATTCTAAACAATGATCTTAGGTCAAAAGTGTTCAAATATCATGTCCTAAAGTGAATTCTGGAAGCCTATTAGAACCTTAGATTAGAAGCCCAACCTCCAGAGATGCTAAGGACTTGAAAGCTTCCTGTGTCTACTTGAATCCCCTTTTCCGAAATTCTTCTCAAGTTAGTAATTTGAATTTATATTTGTAGCATGAGAATTTAATCAGGTAGCTATTTGCTAAATGACCTAATGACTTACTGCAGATGGTATCTTTCCTCCATTCACCCAGATTTACACCTCCAAGTTCACAGGCAGCAGCGTATGCCTCTAAAATCTTGCAAAACTGGTCAGAATTCCCCTCTGTGGCACATAGGTCATAGACACAGCTCTCAAAGTACAGCTGTGGGGGAATGTGCCAATGGCAGACCTGAAAAGGCCCGCTATTTTTCAAAATAATTTTGCAAAGTTCTTCGTATTCCTTCTCTTTTGCTGTGTCACAAGAAGGCGGTACAACTGAAACTGGATTACACCTGTATCAAAAATAAACAGCAGCGTGGTTATATAATAAATCTTTATATTTTGTTCTATCCTGCAAGGAATACCTCAACAGTAATAGAACCCTATGCCAAATTCTATGGATTTGATGTGTATAGTCATTTTAGTGTGTCAAAACCTGAAGTGAGAAATATTACAATTTGTCTCATAATCCTCCATTAAGAATATAACTGTGAATTGTTGGTGTATGATTGTCTATCCATAGACTGAAGTTCAGAAGAAACCAACAAATCAGCTAACACAAGCAAGAAAATTTCAGTTCACTATTGCATATAATGAGAGCAATAATTTGCATGTGAAAGCATTAATAGACATATAAATGCCCCATGCCTATGTTAATCAATGTGGAGTTATCTTAGGAGCTGAATCCAAGAGATATATTTAGACTTCTTCTAGTAAGATAATATAAAGCAGGTATTTTAGAACAGAGAACTAAGAAAAAAAAATCAACTTATAGGCGAAAAAGGAACCCAGTTTCAAATAAAATCTACAAAGGTCATGTGGAAAACCTCTGAAGGGTGGTTTTAAAATTTCAATACTTTCTATTGAAAAGTGGAGTTATTCAAAGGTGAAAACACTAGCAAACAAGTAATATCAAAGAAGTGTTACTATGGAATATAATTAATGTACGTTAATCTTATAACTAGATGATTTATGTTTCAGGTATTTTACTGTTTCCTAAAGTATTATCAGTCACTTACGTCCTATTGTCATCCTTCACTAGCCAGCTGTCACCAAATTTATTTGGATCCTGTTCTAGGACTTTATCCGGTTTTAGAAAATCATCCAGTTGGTTGTCATTGAATGTTCCACACAGACCACACAGCTGTCCTTTGAGACTTTCATCAACCAGAATGAAAAGCTCCTGGTCGCCATCAAACTTCACCTGGATCCCTAGAGAGGTATCAATCACCACGTAATGTCCTTTTATAGCTACTCTGGCTCCATGGTTCAAATCCACGGGAAGATAAACCTGAACTCCATTCACCTAAAGAAAACAAAACCCACACAACCAGTTAAGTCAATAAAGCCCCCAGAAACAAAGAGGAGGTCTACGCTGCCAGTACTATAGCTTTCTTCACCAAGTCAGCCTTATTCTAATGAACAATGCAGACACAGAACTTTGAAGTTCAGCAGAGACTAGTGGGCTGCATACTTATCCTACATCTTGAGTAGAGCTTTGTAGTGCAAGTTGAGCTCTGTGCTGTCACAATGACACACATAGCAATACTTGGAATAGCTGGTTTAAAGATATCTCCAGTATGTATGAGTCTGAGAGTGTATAGCAAAAACACCATTTCTATTTTAAAAGCCAGTTCTATAAATTTCAGACTGAGATTTAATTCGGCAAAAACTTTCTCTTATAGATGAAGCTATGGATGAAGATGGGTTTTTTCCTACAGCCCCATTTAGGAAAGATTTGAATGGACAGAAGGAAGCGCTGCTGATTCCTGCCTTTCTGAAAAAAACCCCAACCATTTCTGTGACCTTTAGCATGCGCAGTCTTGGAAGTGAATAAAGCAGAGAACTCTGATTCAGTTCTTTTGGACAGAAATGCAAAGTGAATAAATGAGATGGATTGTTTATGCTTAAAGAAGAACACTTACGTAGGTCTCTTTACTTTTCTTCAAAACAATGTGAAGATTTTTCAGTGTGACAGCAACTGAGTTCAAGGCTGTCCAGTTTGGGTTTCCTCTATGTTCATTTCTGGTTGTCACTGAAAACCTTTCAGAAGAATTTGTGCACGTCTCAACAGCAGTATAATTGCAGTCTCCTTGGAAATGGTACAATCTCCCATCAAAGGTTATATAATGTGGATCCCCAAAAATGTGGCAGGTGCTGGGATTCAATGGATAACATCCCAGGAGACCATTCTGCACCTTGCAAACTTCGCTTACTTCACATCTGTCTGAATTGCAAACTACAGTCCCATTTCCAGCACATATACATTGGCCTGCACAGTCTGTTTGCCAAAAAGTTTCTCCTTTCTGTTAGAGACAACAAAATGAAAATAAATTAAAAGAGCTAATGGTAACAATGAACTGTGAAATAAGCCCCTGAACTATGTGCCAGAACAAACCTCGTAATATTTGCCATTCTGAAAGCAGCCACAGTTATTCATGGACACACATTGTCCCCCGCTGATGACAAAACCGCTGTTGCATTCACATCCTTCTACACAAGGTCTGCTGCAGTTCTTTGATGCAAGTGGGTCAGTGCATGTTGCTGGACAAGCACTGGTACATGGATTGTAATGACTATTGGGAGGGCATGCAACAGCTGAAAAACAACAAAAGGCAATGAACTGACAATCACAACACAAATGAAACCATGATCCAAAAATGGGATTATTTTGAACTGGTGACAATGTTGGGTTTTTTCCGAAGCCTGAAATGCCTTTCGTATTTTGACATCAGAAACAAAGACAAAATTCTACAAGCAAAAAAGCACGAATATTTAACACACATATCCTGGATATTAAGCACCTCCAAACCCAAGTAAAAACTGCGCCCCTCTACACTAGATCTAGTACATAGCTGGTACATTTCTAGAAGTACACAGATTGCTAAAGTCACTAGATGTAGTCTGGAAATGAACAAACCTATTAAAGGTAAAATATCATATAGAACTCAGACGTGATTCCACATTGTCAGGAACCTACTGCTACTGGTTTGACATGTCTCACATTCTTGAGATAATGAATAAAATGCTCCTCTGCTCTCTGGCAGAAAACAATAATGGGGTTAGTTTTACAGAATTGTATTTCTGAATATTGCGTATGTAAAAATTTGAAGAATTTAAGTTCTCTAAGCTGTGTCAGTTATTGTCTAAAATCAGAGTCTTAAGAAAACAAAGGAGCTATTCAAAGATTCAATTCTCTACAGAAACTCACGGCAGAAGGTGGCGTTCCTCCAGGGAAGGACAGTCACGCCGGCTGCCTGGCACGCATCAGCGTAGGCCTCCAGAGCAGCACACAGGACCTCCTGGCCAGCATTCAGGGCACAAAGGTCATAGAAACAGGTGTCAAAGTAGTTCTGGGGGTTGATCACAGCGTGGCACCTCTCAAAAGAGCCAGGCCTGGCAGTCAGCATGCCACAGAACTGGTCCGATCGGTAGAGCTTCTCCTCTTCTGCGCTGCAGGGCGGGGAGGGGACGGGGACACCGCAAGAGGAGTCATCATCTGGGACCTGCCAGCTCTCCCCCAGCTCGTTGGAGTCTGCGGCTTGCTGCCCGTTGGGCATCATGTAATCGTCCTCTCTCCGGTTGTTGAAGTTCCCGCACATGCCACAGGTCAGGTTGAAGTAGGCAGTGGGCACCTTCACCTCCACCGAGTGGTCGGTGTCGTAGGACACTCGGAGGTTGAAGTCTGTCTCCAGGACGATGTAGCGGCCGCTCCTGCTCACCGTGATGGCACCTCCGGCTGCGCTCACCGGCAAGGTCTGGCGCACATTGTTCACCTAGGGCAGAACACCGCAATGGTCCCTGGACCTGCCCCTGGCCTTCCTGGGGTCTCCTGCCCCAGGGAAATCAGATGCCAGGCCGGGCACGCCAAAGCGGTGCCCCCATGATGCCCTCGCACCCAGACATGCCCGTGGCTGGCAGAGCCGCGTCTGTTCTGCACCCTGCAGGGGCCTCTCTTCAAGGCGGGCCGCATTCCCCGTTTGCCTCTTCCTCCTCCAACCCCTCCACAAAGGAAAACCAAAGCAACCCAGGGGCTTCAGGGGAACCCACCCGGGCCTGGGACAATGGAGATGTCTGGCACATGCCAGGCCCTGCCAAGAAAAGGCAGCCCTGCCCCACAGCTAACGCCACGCTCATGCCAGACCCACGGCTTACCAGCACTTGGCTCTTCTCCTTCTTGACAATGGCAATGCGCTCTCCGTACACCTCAACCAGGACCTCGCGCACGTAGGACACTCTGCTGTTCCCACGATGCTCGTTCTTGGCCTCCACGTTGAAGTAGGGCAGGGAGGTGCTGTTGGAGCACACTTTGGCCAGCGTGTAGGTGCAGTTGCCCATGAAGTTGTGCGTCACCTTGTCAAAGGTGTTGTAGTGAGGGTCACCGTGGACGTGGCAGATGCCGTAGGATTCTTCGAGGCATTCAGGTTTCCCGTCCTTCACCCCGCAGTACTGGTCCGCAGGGCATGAGGCACTGGAGCACTGGACTTTGCTTCCCCGCGCGGGACACGTGCACTTCGAGGAGCAAGTGTTGTCCGTCCAGAACTCCGAGCCCACGGGGTAGTGCTGCCCGTTGTGCCAGCACCCGCACTGCTGGCTGGGCACACATCGGTCATTGTAGAGCAGGTACCCGCTGTCGCACACACATCCTTCCACACACGGCAGGCTGCAGGTAAGAGGAGCCATTGGGTCAACACAGGTGGCAGGGCAGGCTGCACCACAGGGCTCGTAGTGACTGTTGGTAGAGCAGGCTAGTGCTGTGTAATAAAAGAAAAACCTACTTATTAGTATTTCGTAACTACTGGCCTATTTTTTAACTACTGAAATATTGGGTTTTGTGTAATATCATATTCTGCTTTGTTTTGAAATATTTGGGGACATCTTGGTGTTCTATGGCAGTTGATGCATGCCTTTGCTCTCTTACCAAGCTTTAATTTCTTTTGACGTTTGGGCTATTTGAAGTTTCCCTCATTGAGATAGTTTCCTAGGAGACGTCTTATTCCTGAAGAGGATTGGTTTGAATTCTTGTATTGGGATGAGGAATATTGGTGATGTTAGTTATTTGTCCTAGACACATGCCATATTTAAGTTGTAGTCTTGATATTTAATGCTAGTCATATTGTAGCTTCTTAATTCATATTTTTTCACTTTACCAACATCTCTAATGTCTGTTAAATAATCAGGATGTACAAGTGCCCTATACTATTTTTGATCTTGTTGCACACACAACATGTATATACCCAAGCTAATAGATGTTTTAAACACTGACATTTTCAGGTGAGAAGATGCCAGAATTGAAGCTTCCTGAACAATATTTTTTCAGATTCTATATGTTTTTGTGATACAGTTCAGTTTTTAATGACATATTTTCTCACTCTATTTTTAGCCTGCTTTACTAAGGAGACAGAGATCACACATTTACATCATATATTTCTCTGCTCATCCTCCCACTTACTAAATTTGACCCAGCTGACTTATTGGAAATAAGTTGGTGAGGTCGGTAGAGGACAAAAACATGTTCAGGTCCATTGCATGAAATAGGTGCAAGGCAAAGAGGAGAGGTCCTGCAAGCTCCTTCAGCAGAAAGAACAGCTACAGAGAGGGCTCACTCCTGCTCAGAAACAATAGAATCTATGTGAGAGAAAACCTCAGTAATGTACCCATCAGAGAAAATGCTCCAGCTAGAGACTGCAGTCAAATGTGCACAGAAGTCAGAAAGAAATCATGCTTCAGTCAGTTCAGTGTTTACAGACAAGTCTCTTTCTTTAGTTTGTGTATCTCCTTCAGTGCAGAAGGCATATAGGGCACTGGATCACTGTCTCATGTTCTTATCATTGATTCTGGTGTAAGCAGATCTGTTCAAGACTTTCAGACTGTATTTAAATACCAGTCTAAAGATAATATTTTTTTCCTATAGTATATGCCTGAATGCTTGAGAAATGTTCTTTGTTTACCAATATTCACAGAAGAAAGGTCATTATTGCCATTTAATCTCCAGCACAGACTTCTGTCTATTACTTTAATACTTGACACCTTTTGTCTCGTGCCTCTGTGTGTTTCTGTCTCTTCCTCACCCTCACTACTTTCTCCACTTCCATTAGCATGGTTACAATCTCCATTGCACAGGCTTCTTACTTAAGTCCTGGCCTTTAATTCCAGGCTGCCTACCTGCGTTGCCTCCTCTCCCATCTTAAAGCATGAATCACTCTGCCTGTACAGGACATGGATGCTTTCCTCCACATCCATAAGCATGAATGGCTGGCACTTCTTCCTCTCTTATACATAGGTGAGTTTGTGCCACTGATAGTGTTTCCAATACTCTCCTTCTCCCTTTATCCCAGATCTCCTGCTCAGCTCATCGGATGTGTTCCTCCTTCATCCTGCTCTCTTTGCATTGCTACAACTATGAGTTTCAGACATCATCTCTGTTTGACCTGAGGTTTATTCCTCCTATCAGCTCTGATTTCATTATTCCTGCAAAATGAACAAGCTGCAACCCCTGGACCAGGTACCTAGTCTGTACATCATTGTCCATGGCTTTCTGCCTAGCCAGTTTCAACCTATTCGTCCTCTTTTCCTTACTTCTAAGCAAATTCTCATTTTCCTTTCTAGCTCCTATTTGCTTCCTCTAAATCCAGCATCTTACATGTAGCCTATTCATTAGTCCTCGGCAGTTCCTAGTCAAAGGTTCTTTCTCACTGTCCCAGATGGCCTGGATTCCTTATCTCCATCTATAGCTCTGCCTTTCATCTACTCTGGCTCATGTCCCTTCTATGCTCCTATAAGGTATGAGCTCTGAAGTGTTTTTGCTGAGGTTGCTGCAGGAGCAGAAGACACAGATAGCTTCCCTTCTGTTAACTGGGTGACTGGCCACCATGCAGGGTAAAGAGGCTGAGAGCAGGGAGGGTGGGTAAGACTCTTACATGTCTACAAAGCATGTGCAAAATGAGATTTCTTTTCCTCAAAGACACTTAAGTTTAGGCATAACTTCTTCAGAAGGCAAAAAACTCTCCAAGTCAGATGTCTCTGACACACTTAATACCCCTGAACAAAAATATAGGGGCACTGAAGGAATTCAAAGGAAAATCCTCCAATTCTAATTTAAGAGGGACTAGACAGTATTTTCTCCTTTCATCAGAAGCAGCTTAACTACTTTCACTAGAATCTTCCCAAAGGAATCAAACGGAGGACTATATGTAACCCTGAAATCTTTAGAGCAATCAGTCAAGATTCACAATGTTGTATGAATTCAAAAGTGTCTCGTAATGCTCTGTCTTCAGGAAGTCCTAATTATATCCTCCTGACAAGTGGTAATTTCCGGTAATCTTTGATACGTACGGCAGAAGGTTGCATTTCTCCATGGTGTCAGTTGGACTCCTGCAGCTTGGCACATGTCTGCATAAGCCTGAATGTTTTCACAGAGGGCTGCATTGTTCAGGTGAAGTTCACAGAGATCATACTGGCAGGCTTCAGAATAACTTTGTGTATCAACTACTGAGTGGCAATTCTGGAATGGACCGTTGGGATCTGTGATCAGACCACAGTATTCATTGCTTTTGATCATATATTTTTCATCCGCTGTGCAATTTGGGATGTGGCCATCATCTGGCAAGCAGCTAGTATGAAAAAAGAAAAAAAAGGTGTGGAAAAATTCACTGATGAACTTCGGATGCACTAGCACCTAAGATGCTTTTAAATCACATCTAACAAAACTACAGGGCTGTCTCCAGGCTAAGCATGTCTTAAAGCTCTACATTTCAAATACTTAGGATAGAAACTCAGATTTTAATATGATTGTAACCTTATAAACTTTGAGAGGCCTGGAAGAAACCTAAATATTAATTTTGGTTTTCTTTTAAGTCAAGCTTTCTACATGGAAGATACCTAGGAAGCGCAAACAAAATGTAAAAACATTTGAAGTTAAACCTCTACTATCATTAAATAATATATTGTGAAAATATAAAATAAATGGTAAAGTATCTCAGAAGAGATTAAACAGGATCTTCAAGTATTAGCATTAAAATACTATAACAATAACTGAAATCTTAGTGGACACCTGCAGTGTTTTATTCAAATTTTCTCCTTTTAAGCACAGTTAAATTTGCTATGAAACCTTATCCAGATAGATAAATTAAGTACGTTGACAAGAATATATATTATTCCATGTGCCTGACATTTTTGGTTCACATAAAACAGTTATTTAAAACACTGGTCATTGCATAACCAACAGATTAGGCCTAACATCCTGGCTGGAGTCCTACCTGGAGTCATTGTAAACCTGCCAACTGTTGCCAAGGCTGGATGAGTTTGTTTCCATCCCTCCATCTGGGTTAAGAAAGTCATCTTCTTTGTGCCCATTATAATTTCCACATATTCCACAGACTTTAGACATATAGGTACTGGGAAGAGTGATTTCTACTCTGTGGTTTCCATCAAACTTGACATTCAGCCCGAAGTCAGTAGTAACCACAACATACTGCCCACTGAAGGAAATACTGACACCCTGTGCCAATGTCAGAGGGAGCACCTGGCTGACTCCATCAACCTGCAAGCACAGAAAAGGACAAGCATTCTAATCACTTCAAAAGAAATATTTTTAATGGTCACCCTCTTCAATCACATCCCTATATTGATCATAGGACTTGCACAGGGAGCTTATAATAGCACTAAGAACTCACATTGTCTCAAGTATTATTTTACATGAATGTTGTATATGGGTACGTAATCTAGGACCTTGAGGCCATAATAATGTAGCTACATGGCTTCCAAGTGCAGCCAAAGTGAGCTTGGTGAACCAGACCCAGCTGGCAAAAGTCCAAGACTTAACATAGGTCAGTATGCTGTTACTGCTGACAGACTATCTTTTATTTTTGATCAAATAAGATTAAAAAAATGTAGTTAGAATTGATTCCCAGAAGATTTTCAGGATTAGACAAATCTTGAAAAAGCTTCTTTTTGTTTCTTTCTCTTTGTCTTTTAATTTTCATGTATGAAATGGCAGACGATAGAAAGTGTCCAAGTAAAATTTTCAATTTCTTTAAAATTTATTAAAATTAGCATGTACTTTGAACATTTGTTCTTATTACATATATAAGAAAGTTTGGTTTACTTAGAAACATACATATAATAAAAACAGTAAATACAGGGGAAAGGTATAAGAGAAGCTGTTGGACAAATGTGAGTATGTGAGTTTACTATGTTTCTAAGGTCAGATGGGAAACGTCTTGGTGTACATTTAAAACTTTATCTCCTGTCACATAAATCACTGTACTATTTTCTTATAAGAAACGTGGTAATAAAGTAAGGTGACCTATTCATATATCGAGGGTTTGAATCAAACATGTTTGCTGCCTTGGCCCTTTATGGAAAGGAGCCATAAAGAAGCCTTAAAATACAATAGCTGGCCAAGTGACACATGGGTGTGAGGAGAGTCATCAGATTGTCACTCTAGGACTTTCTTATTTGGCCCTGCTTTATGGCAAATGCTTTGTTAAGTGAAGTTATCAGTGATGTGGAATAACTAGAAATGAAGGATGAGCATGCAGCTTTACAGTCTACCACACAGGACCAGGAAATAGCCACTGGCATAGACTTGGTTGATGCAGAGCCTTTTTATTTCCTGACACAGACAAGGTTTGAGCATACAGGGCAAGCTAGAAGGGTAGGCTATCCCACCAACCCCATCTGGAGTGTCAGCTTTAATCCACCTTTTAGCAACACAGCACAAAATTTAGTCTATGTATTCAGTCCTGAAATTCCAATGTTTAAGAACTCCACGCTACACCTACTCCTAAATATCTGACTGCCCTCTAAATATTACTGTATGTATGCTGGAAATGTGTAGCCATTGTATAACAATTTCTTTATGCACACTATGAGTTACAGATGATGGATAGTGGGCTCCAACCTTACCTTAACAATTCTATTTTTACCGAGATTGATCCTGTAACCATACACATCCATGTCCACGTATTGGACATAGGACACACGAGTGTTGCTTCCCCTGTGCTCATTGGCTGCTTCCACATTGAAGTACGGCAGTGAGCTGTTGCTCTCACACAGCTTGGAAAGGGTGTAGGTGCAAGTGCCCATGAAGTCATGACGCTGCTTGTCGAATGTGTAGTAGTGAGGATCCCCATGTATACTGCAGATTGCTTCTAGAGACAGAAAAAGGAATACGTTCTCATTAATAAATGGATTCATCCAAAAAAGCTGCCTCATGCCTTCATTGTGCATGGAAAAACACAATCATCTCCATTTTACAGATTACATATGGAAGAACTAAAACATAAAAGGCAGATTTATATGGCATAAATCAATTCTGTAGAGAGATACTCAAAGAAATTAACTGAAGCCAATAAGTAGCAGTGGTAGTAAAAAATTTAGGTGCCTTTCTACAGCCCATTGACTAGCATATGTGATTGGCTAAAATTACCTGTCATTGGAGGTGGTGTTGGTGGAACAGGGGTAGGGTCAACTTCTGTTAGTAGAAAAGACAAGGCAATACAATGAGTTATAACATTACTGGCTGAACACTACATACACACCAACATACATGAATTTCCACTTATTCACCAGCATGAAACGTTTTTCATTGAAGCGAGTGGAACTGCCTGTATTTAAAAACGAGGATGTGTAGGTCTTTTGAGCGCTTAAGACTTGAAGTCTAGTGTATACTGATAAATTTCTGCACAAGAGGATCCCATTAGAGCATTGAACTCTAGCTTCAAAGCTGAAGATATTTTGTAATAACCTGTCTGCAAAGTGGGATCACCTCCTTTGCATGCACTTGTTTCTTGTACACCTGCTGCTTATTTGCCCACTTCTTCACATCCAGCTCTCTACTGCATTGTAAATGTAGTTTTTGCATGTCTAGCCCAGAATTGCTCTTTTTGAGCTTTCATGTTTGGAAAAATATATCAGAAAATACTGATAATGGCTGTATTCCCACAACATAAACTTCTGAACAAGCTTTAAGTTAACATTGTTATAACGCTGACCAAAAAAAGCAGAAGAAAACCTCTTCCTAAGATTACTGTCCCTTGAGATCTAAGGTGAAGAAGTTCTGCAAATGACATCATGAATGTCAAACATCATAACGTAAAAATTCCTTTTAAAGTTGCCTCGGGAGCTATTTTTTCATGTGCCAAATTAACATATATCTAGTTTTTCATCAGTTTGATTAAAAGGTCTATTCAATCAAACATTCTTGTAGAAACAAAAAGGTTGAGAGGACTTTGACTTTTACCAGACCTAATAATTCACTTTTAACTTTTATATTAGTAGCCATACAGTTTAACAGAGGGAGGAGCACTTTTCTCTCGTGTCTTGGAGTTATATTAGTGCACTGACCAGTGACTGAATCATGCGCTAATATGCCTGGGAAAATGAAGAACTANCCCCCCAAAAAGCCCCAAGTATTTTTCACAAAATTTTAAAGAAAGTTATATGTTCTGAGGATTTGGACCTGAATAGAAATCTTCATCCTGCCTAGCGTAAATTTTAAACATTTTATTGTCGTTATATGAGTAGCATTTCAGAGAGAGTGAGGCCTATTAAGGCCTAACAACAATTTCTATATCTTTTTCAGCAAATTTCTTGTTCAATTCATGTTACGTAAGTATTGCATGCTTGTCAGTTAAGATAGGATGAAACTGTAATTCACTCACAGACCCTAGGCATCCACAGTTCATTCCAGTCTTGGCTGATTTGTCTCAGGGTCAAGGATCAAGCTCAAATTGCTGATTCATACTCAGAGCTGGTAGTGCGGCTCAGCTTTATTGACTCACCGCTATTTATTTTTTGACATATGGTAGTGCTGTGTATTTGCTGAGCTTGTATGAGCTGAGATTTGATGTAAAATTCTGATTAGACCATTTAATCTAGAACTCAAGACCAATGTGCATGGCCTTGGCTTGACTTAGAGATGCACTTCGGACTTAAAATAAGGGTAAAGTTTGCAGGACCTTGTGAAAATGGTCACATTTGCAGAAAATGTGATAGCTTTTTCTGAGCATTTGAGGTGGTGAGGAAAGATTTAGAAAGAAACTACAACATAAAAGATAACATTCAAATGAAGTGATCTGTAAAGTTTTTGCCATTTCTCTTTCATGGTTCAAAGTTATGAGGAGTTTCTACATTGTATATGGAATTGAGTAATGGTCAACAGCTTAAACAGAGATGAAGAAGGGGTATACGCTGGGGTGCAAACACAGACTTACCACAGGATCCATCCCTTACTCTCACATTGTCCAGTGCCGTATCCCCATACTCCGTCAGTCCTCGGACAGCCTCAAAAATAACCTAGGCAGGACACAAAGTCAATCACTGCATCAGAGTTGTTTAGGCAAATATGTTAGCGTGTTTTCAAAATATTCTTTCTGGTCTATCTCTAAAGACATCAAGTAAACTGAGGTTATAACAGTTTTCCTACTTTCCCTCAGAAGCCTAAAATACATATTCTGTAATAGGGTAAGGACTTCAAGGAACATTGCCCTCTATTTTGCTGACTGATAAATGATTTGTGAGATTAGTTGTCTGGATTCTACAGAGGAGTCAATTGTAGACTGCATCCCAAAGTTCAAATCTTAACTCACAGCAGACAAACTTGCATTTAATTAAGGCACCTAAAGTCCTTGACTTTGTGATAAAATGAAGGAGAAAATTAAATATATTTTATCTCTTAACTAACAGCACTGGTAAAACTCAGGGGCTTGTTTGTTTCTTCTCTTAGTTCATTGGCACAGAGCATGAGGGCATTATATTTACAAAATATAAACCAAGCAAATCTTGGTTATATTTTCTAGCTTACATGCACAACCTTTTGCAGCCTGCAAGGGGAAAACAAATGCTGTCACTGTGCAAAGAAATTTATTCTGAAAATATATTACCTTTATGTTTCTCTGTGTTGGAAAAGTATGAGTGATGGCACCATATTTCCAAAAGGAGCTCTGGTTTCCCTTCCGACTCCACACCATAGACTCTCCTGTGCTGTCTTTGATAAGTACTCGTAGCTCATTCATGTCTTCTGGCCCAAACATATAGTACCAGAAGTCTATGCATATATTTTTAGAAACCACAGTGTCTGGGCTTTCAAGCCTGTTGGTGTCGAATGGAATCAGATTACTTGCTTCTTGATAGATGAAATAGCCTTCTGCAGAGTGAAAAAATTAAAATATGGTTGAATTTGTAACTTCTTAGGTATCATTTAAAACTGAAGTACAACCCAATTCTGGAAGAAATCAAGGGCATCATTAGCAGTGCAAAGAAGCAAAGTAAAGGTTGTTTGGAATTTACACCGCAATGGTTAGCACCAGGTGGTTAGCCAAACTAGCCTGGGAGCTGGAGAGCAAAGCAAATATATCCCATCTCACCGGAACAGTTATTTTAGGTTCACAATTAAAGATGTAGGCCTCTCTCAAGTGACAGTACCTCCAGACACAGTGCCCCACTGATCCATGTTCAGTTTCCTCTTTCCTTAAAGGAAAATAATGCAATCTGCTATACAATTTCTCCTGTGGGATATAATTTTTTTTCTGAATTTTTTGGTCTCAAGATGAGCAAATCTTTAGCACAAGGAAAATCCCAGCCTGTCAGCATTTGGTTTTGTCTCAAAATGAAAGGAATACAAAGCAGTGCAGATATTTCCATGAAAATATTTAGGTTTGACATTATGAAAAGGAAGAAAACTTTTCAAAATTCAGAAACTCACAGTATTTCTTTTAGGATTTGAAATGCTTTAGTCTGAATTGGTTCAATGTGAGATCACATTTTGCTTTACTAGGGCTGAACTTTTTTGCTTCCCATGTGATAAGATCAAAGCTACATTTCCCCAGTTCAGTTAAGTCAAGTCTCTCCCATCTGACTATGCAAAGGAAGCAAAAAGAAATGAATGACCATTTCTGTACAATGAAGAATGGCGGCATACGTAGTATCTAACGTTCAGTCATATGTTTTAGTTGGCAAGAAAATGTAAATCACATTCAAAGTTACATGGTCTGTGTCAATTCAAAAAGCAAAACATTATTATTTGTGTGAATCCCAACTAAAAATATTTAATTTCTTCTTTCAACAGGCAATTTCAATTTTTATTATCTAAACACTAAAAATGCAGAAAATTATTCAGCAAAAATCCCAACTAATACTGTTCTGATCTGCTTACTGAGTCTGACAGTAGCTGACCTTTCAGTCTCAGGATAATTACAGAAAGCATTATGACTGCCGAATGACCTCCCATAAATTGATCTTCTAGTGCAAAGATAGTGGTTCAAACAGATAAATGGAGGCATACTAAGCACTCATTTGATATATAACCATGTTAGACCTCAGTTTTTCAATCACATGTAGCTGAAGACAAGCTTTTTAAAGATATGCTTTAATTTCAGACTTGATTTTGTAACACTTTGCTAGCATGAGCATTATCTAGTGCCAGTACAGCAATCATTACATTTATTGCCATTAACTGATATCAGTGTAATTTGGCCACAAGATCTCTCTTGAATGATGATCTGTTACATGTCACTGCATTCTCTATGAGACATAAGCATGATGTAATTATCTTTCTTCTACTTCCATGCATTGATAATGATTTCCAACCCATGATAAAGCAACCCAGTTTCATTTGTTCACAACTGACACGGTACAAAGTCAGACAGGTGTCAGCATGAAAGAAACTGACACATTTCAAAGGGCTTCATGAATCTCTTTTCTCTTTCAAAGAAAGAAGAAGAAAGGTAGTCAAACTCTCTTTAAAAGGAAATTAACAATGCCACAACAGAGCACTTACTTCCATCAGGATAGTCTCCATCAGGACCCGTTCCATCTGTCGGAGTGTCATGCTTTGTTCGTATCCACACTCCCTGGTTGACATTGCAAGGTTGGGTCCAGTCACAAAATGGTCTTGAGTTGTTGTTAAAATCACATCTGGTGAGGTAATCTGAAATACAATACATTAAAGTAAGGAAGAAGAGCTACTATGTTCAAAATCTGTGTTGGGTGTTAACAGTGCTAACGACATGCAGTTACCTGTTTCAGGATCCCATGTTCTCAAGCCACCAGTTGGTCTTTGCTTGATTCTGCCAAGAAAAACAACACAGTGAAGCCCTTGTGGAATTAGTGACTCAAAAACTGTTTCAAGCAAGAATGTTGGGACCTCAAGATATGTCTTTGAGTGTTCCAGGTGTTCATCCATGTCTGAGTCTTTCTCTTTCCATATGTACTTACTCCTTCATGGTAAAGCTATGACAGTGAGTCAAAGGTGGGATATGTTCACTTCATATAGTGTGGAAGGATCCTCTGCCCTGTTTCCCACTGAACTGAAAGGAGACCAGCTCTCCTAGGTACAGGGAGCTATGGAAGGGATGGATGGATGCAGCTCAGCTCAGACAATACCAGGATAATAGCAAAGACTTGCTATTAACTTGCTAATGGCATTGCCATCCCCACTGTTGCAAAGCAAAGTGTGTAAATGCCAGTAAACTAGTGTACAGTGTAACTGTTATTTGTTGAAAAGCTATATATTTCCTTTAACCCCTACAAATCTCTCACAACACAAAGCTGTCATCTCATTCAGCTCTTCTAATTTACCCTGAAAATGCCGTAGAACAAAAGCAGTTACAAATGCATAGTCCTTGTGGTGCTACAACGCCTGCAGAGATGAGTTGACACAAGATCGAAATCTCACCGCAGATCACAGCATAGATGGCTCTGCTCTTTGAGTGTTTTACATGGGAAAGGGATTTCCAGGACTGCAAGGCTACAATAGTAGTTCTTGACATACTGTCAAGAACACCACTGTGTGGTGGTCCATAGTTTCAGGAGGCAGTGTTCGGTTCCAGCCTCTGTGGTGCCCTCTCCTTCATTATCCTTATTGTACTTGACACAGTATAGAGAATCTGTCCTTAAGTGAACGCATCACAGTGAATGTCCCCACTGTCCCTCAAAATCTAAGCACTGACATTTAGGGAAACAAGGGAGATTAGGAGCAAATACCACACAATCAGTTCATCAATGAAATGCAGCAAGCAACTGGAAAACAGACTAAGCTAAGGCTAAGGAGGAAAAAGAATATGTGAAGACAGATAAAGTAAGAAAACTTTCTTCACTGGTCCTCACTGGACAACTTCTTCCATGAGAAAGGGAAAGATGTGACAAATTGCCACTTCGTCTCTGTTCAGTGCTATCTTTAAATGGTTACACATCAGGCAAATCCTAAGGCAAAGGTTACTTTAGGTACATTCGGTGTCAAAAGTGTTTCATAACTACTGCACTTATTTTGCCCAGATCTCTCCTCTTCAGATGTCCCATTAGAAATACATGTGTTACAGGTTTCTGTAACTGACAGGAGCCAGTACAGAATTAGGCAATAACAAAATTAAATTATTTCTTCTTTTTAAATATTACATGGTTCAATTGTATAACATTACACATTTAAAAAGGGAAGAAACATTTCACATTTAAAAAGTGAAGAAAGGGTATTTATCATTAACAGCTAAGCTTCCTGAAATAAGCTATATTCAGTACTGTGCTACTTACCCTGTGGTATTCAGCACTGAAATACAGAATAAAATTAAAGTGCATTGTAAGTGCCAGAGGGTCCCCATGCTAGAAGACAGAGTTAAGTCTCCTTCGTGGTACAGTTTGCATAGTAATCCACCAGCTGTACTCAGGAAGGACGAAATGAGGACGACCTACAGCGAAACAGAAGAATATATTGACCAGAGGGTGGAGGCGATTATAAAAATCTGCTAAAGCACGTACCAGTTATGTTTCCTAGGTTATCTCTCTTGTGAAAAAACACATATGAACTTAAAGCTCATATTCTGTGTCACTGCCTTTGACACGATTAGTTGTTTGCTGGAGAAATTTATTTGATTTTGGCGATTTTTGTTCCTGCCATTGTATATTTTAAAAGTCTGCATTTTTAAAGGGATTTCTTTCTCACATTGATAGTAAAGACAACTTTCTTCATTTTAAAACTTCTTCACAGCTTTCACTGCTAGAATAAATGAGATATCTTATATTGGTTGAATTTTCTGCCTTTCTGAAACTAGCTTTCAGCAGAGCAGGTAACAAGCTTTCAGTTTACGCACAATAGTCATGTTGTCATAGGTACAATTCAGAAACTTGCTGAAATATTATTGCTACGATATTGCACCTGCTTAAAAATAAAAGGATCGTTTTCTGGCTGCAATGAAGTCTCTCTTGGTTGCTGGCACAGAAAAAAGCAGGCGGATCATTCCCACTGCCACTTGGGCCTTTGCTGTTCTGTTCTTTTGCAGCATTCCTTGCGTTGGGGTCTACAAAGAAATGACTCAAAGGCAGTCACATTCTCTACTTGGATTTCATGAGTGATGAAAATCTATCAGAAAATGTAGTTTTCCTTGCATTGCCTGGAAATCCCAGACCATGGCTCTTTTTTTTTTTTGTCTAAAAGGAGGATGTCTCTGGGAGTGGGGTTTTCTGGAAAAGCAGCCTCTTAGTTACAACCACTTTCCCTTTGTGATTATATTCCAATGACTAAGGTCATTAGGGCTTCATAATTTAAGTCTGGAACTTCTTCAACTCCCTTTCCCTCTGCTTAGCACAAAATATTTTCACTTGCCATTAACAATTAACTGAGACGGCTGATTACAGAAATAAGAGAAATACGGAAGGATCAAGGGAGGCCAAGCAGAAACACAAATATATTCAAGTTAGATGTTAACTGATACGTTGACAATGGGCCTGGGTCTGCATTCTGCCCCAAGCTCATGCCCCACACAAGCCCCTCCAAAGCCAGAGGGTGGATGTTCACTTGACTGGTAATCATCCCTCTCCAATGAAAATCCTTTCCTAGGAAAACCTGTTTATTTTTGCCAATCGGTAAACAGAGAAGAGGATTTCTGTGATTTAGAGACAAAAGACAGTCATTCCCTGCACAAAACCTTTGATCACACTTTTCCAGTTCAGTTGAGGAGAGCTCAGTGTGAGGGGTAGAATACAAGTGACCTTCAGATAAAAGTTGCATTGAGCACACTGCATTTTCAGCAAGGCTGCTGAAAGGCCGGTCCAGCAAGTAATAATCTGGGCAATAGTTGTCCTTAGAACTGTAACAGGTAGCAAAGGGCCCTCCATGTATGCACATGCTGCTCTGTATGATTCTGACAAGAAGATGTGAGCCCATCTTGGAAAGGAAGCAACCCTCTGTTAAATCCGTCCATCCAGATGATGTCTTTGATCCCACCTCACCCACGGCAAATATGGGGCGCTACAGCCCAGTGAAAACTCCTGTTAATAGAACATGGTACGGTCTCCACCCATGCTGTGTGACATTTTCTTTCACTTTGTCACTCTAGTTTAATGCCAGCTCAGGTACTCTGTGCAAGGTGAACTGGAGTACTGATTAGGGCTTTTCAGTGAGAGAAAAATATTAATATACTCTTTTACATACAGGAAGAATGACAAGGAAATGACTTGCCATTTGATTCCAGTGGGATGTGACAGTATCCTGCACTCCTGACAGTCAAACTGATCACCTTGCAGGCCTACTATTTCTATTCTCCATCCGTATGCTTTGTATCTCTGAAAGGCGTCTGGGAGATACTGCTATTTCTATAAAAATACTGGTCTGGACTGCACAGCAACCTGAGGAGGAAGAAGAACAGCAGTTCTTCATTTCTAATACAATGAAGCTAAAATTCTTTCCAAGGAAGGGCATTTCCAGACAATCTTACAGGCAAGTTATGTTTTACTTCTGCCTTAAAGCAACGATGCAAGCAATGCACTCCTGGGAGCTAATCCCTATGACTGGATTCCTCATGCTTTGTACTGCTGTGTTTCTTTTTGAAACCAGACGCTAGACTTCATGCCATCTGCAGCCAGCATTAGAAATTCTCCCCACCTGCTGCCTGTTGACAAGGGACACTGGGTCTACTCATGGGAACTAATTGGTTTTAGGTGATAAAGAGATTTCTCACATAAAATCTGCAGAAGATACCAATAGTAAGGCTTGTCAATAAACAGCGTGACGTGCAACAACCTTAAAAGGACAGAGGTAAGACTGCATACAACTTCATTTCTGGCTGGTGGTCAGAAAGGGGCTCCTAAAGAGACCCTCTTTTAATTTTTGCAGGATGACGTTATGTTTCCCAGGAGACAGAATCAGCCTGATACCCCTGCAAAGGGACAGCACAATGAAGACACAACCCCCAAAAAATTCTTCCAAGCAAGAAAAATCAAATGGTAAGAGGAGCAAACTCAGCAGTTCATCCATTCTAGTGAGTGCTGTCTAGTGCAGCTTTTGCTGCACAGTTATTCTATCATATGTAATTGTCCTCAATTATCTAAATCTGGTTACTTCATTTTCTTGAATCCAAGTTTCTCTGACAAATAGCAATTGCACTTCACTATGTTGTTAATTCTCAGTCTGTGGTGGTGTAATCAGTAGAAAGATAAGGAGCTCCCGCAAGCTTAAAGAATGGGGAAAATTATATAAACCCTCTTTCTCCTAAACCATAGGTTTGGGGATAGTTGAGCCTCATAGTGACACTATGGGAGACTGCTAAGCTGTCTAGCACAAAGCACAGAGGTCACTGGCTGATATGAAATGCTGATGTCTTCTTGGGATGCACTTGCAGCACATGTATATTCCAGGGCCTGTTCTGTTTGAGGATATATCTAGAAGAAATTTTAGCTGGATTAACTAAATGTCTGTTCTTAAATGGCAGAACTCTGTGCAGATTCTCACAATTTGGAAGACATCAGGTCTAGTAAATTTGCACAAAAAACCTAAACATCTTTATCTGATTTTCAGATGATTTGTATCTCATTGGGCTTTGCACAGATTTAACTGCATTGTGTCTTTGTTTTATTTTAGGGTTTTTTTAGCTTTTGTTTTAGTTAAATTTTAGTTAATTTTAGTTAAATTGATACAATTTGTGTGAGTAAAAAGATACTTATGTTGTTTCTGTTCAGGAAGTAAAGTTCTTCCTCTGTCCTAACAAATTGCTGAGCCAGCTTTTGCAGCATGTAATACCTCTGTTGCTGTTTCTGGAACTCCCAGTGCCCTCTGGGATCCAGTCTGCTTTTACCAATGTTGTGTAGGAGAAGGCACTGCCAGATCTCTGGTTCCTTCAGAAATCTGTCTGTGCTGGACTCTTGTTGGAGCTACCCCCATATCACTGCTCTCGTAAACCTTCACTACGGAGCTGTCAAGCAATCAACACCCATAAATCCATAATGAGACAAATTGAGATTATACGGAAGTGTAACTAATCTCACCGTTGCTTTGTTAAGTGACATGCTTTGATAGGCCGAGAAGGAAGTGCACAAAAATCCCCCTGTTGCTATAAAATAAATATACAGCTTTTTGAAAAGTAAGGTGCACTTCTGTTCTGTTGAGTACAAGCTGAAGTTGTTTTTCTAACGGCTGTCTCTCCAAATGAACCTTAGATTTGAAATTCAAGCTGTCTTTTCCCTGGTCTGAGAGCTGTAATGATTCCGAAAAGAGAGCGTAGCATTCTTATTAGAATGCAGGTGCCAGATTAACATTTCCTTCTCTTTCTTATGCTTTGAACGGTGCAGAGCTAACAGAAAAAAAAAAGGTAGCAGTTTTTGGTCAGTATTCTCAGATGTCAATTGCCTATGGAAAAAATTCCTTCATGTAAATAGTACTCATACTGCGACTTAAAACAAATGCATTTTCAAGGTAACATTCATGAGTTTATTAGACGCTTATAAATGTGTACTATATGGATAATGTATTACTACAATTGTACCTATTAAGGCCTTTTTTATCTTTGAGTTGAAATACACTCACAATGTATTTCATTTCCAGCATACCAAGGTAAAGAACATAATATTCCTCCCCAATTAATGCAATAAAGTGTTTTCACTGTCATTCCAATGGATATTGGAATAAAGAAAAGACCACCATAGGTAATACTACTTTCTTCTTAATTTTGGGGTGCTACACTTGCAATTGTGTTCATAAAAGTGCAATTAGTTCATAAAAGCCCATAAATTTTTCCAAACCTGTCTATTAATAATATATGAGATCTAAAAGACAACTTTGAATATGTATTTTGGGAGCAGATCTCTGGCAGGAGGAAACTGCTGATATTTATCTCTTTAATTGCCTTCTTTATGTAGGGTTGGTTTTTTTATTCAGTGATAATCTAATCAAGTGCTTCTGGCTCACTGGAATCACTGCAGCAATTTGATATCTGCACCTTGATGTATTTTACATTTATTGGCTTGGATCTAAAACACACAACAAACCTGTGGTGTGCAAAGACCTTTCAGAGGCAGAGTAGTGCTTTCTATTTCCATCAATGACTTTGTGAAACCAAGCTACCTACAGAGATAAAAAATTTAGATTACTGCAGAGGTCTGATTCTGCTCTTGCGCGGTTTAAATTCCAATATTCTACTGTAAAAGTTGGTGGTGCTGGTCCTAGTTCATCCTAGTGTAAAAGAAAGGGAATCCTGGCTCATTCTCTATAACATAACAGGTATTACAGTGCAGCTATGTCTAAAATTAGAAATCTCAGGGCTGACTTAATGAATGCTGAAGTTTGTTTGAATTTTCAGCTCACCATTGCATACTCCTTTGATGCCGAGGAAGTCTGCATTGTCCTTCCCATCCTCAGCACTCTGACATTAGCAAGCCTTTCACTTACTTGAACCTCATTTTAAACAGCTACAGATCCCAAATGAATTGGTGCAGTTCTTTGCCTTCCAACCTGATTCCTCATGTCCTGAGTAATCCTGCAAACCTCTTACCTCTTCCTGGTCGTTTCAGGAAGGGTGACTTCTCCCATCTGTTGCCTCCTGGATCAGGCTGCTTCCTCTCAAGGTATAGTCCTAAGGTATGGTCACTTTTTACAACAAGAGAGCCCTCTGGATATAGCAATTAAGCTATTAAATCTTGTTGTTACAGTTGCTTCACAAAAATTGCTAGTACGATTTCCTTTTTATGTAGATATTTAGAGATGTACAATTATAAATTATTGAAAAATGAAGAAGCTTGTCAACATCTATTCATATGGCTTTTTCTGACCTAAATCCCACACTTCCTGTGACTACTGAAGCTATGTACTGCTCTCCATTACCTAGATCACAGACACCTCCCTGCCCATTCTACAGGAAAACCCACTGAGAGGTGACTGAGTTGAGCTAAAAATAGTCTCAGTCTGGCAGCTTCTGCCTTTTTTACAAGCAGAGAAAGACAGGAAAGTTAACCTGTTGCTCAGTCTGTCTCCATATCACAAACTAAACCCGCTCCAGACCCTCGCAAGGTATGAAGCTTGTGAAGTGCATTGGTATTTGTACTTTGTTCTACAAGCTCTACGTCTCAAATGAACTAAACTGAAATGGAGATCACTTGTGTCACTGACAGGTTCACAGTGAGTGATCAGCATTCTGCTCTTTGCTTTTGAGTGAACTGTATTTCTAAAAGAGTATTTGAGTTTTGAGCTATGCAGGAAAACAAGGCTTACGTCTCAGGTGGTAAGCAGAGTTCTTATCAGCAAAGCATTTAAGACTCTAGGCGACATCTGGGTGTGTTTGCATACTTACATATACATAAAAATTTATGTGAACAAAGTTTAGAAAATACAGCTAACCACAGGAGATGAATTTTTTTTTTTAGTGTATGACTGTGATTTCCTTTTCAAGAAACTAAAGACAGTTGGATAGCATTTTCTATCATATTGAATCCACTCAAAGTGTGACATTCTAGAAATCATAATTGTATTTTCATCAATCTAAAATGCTTTGGTCTGGGTTCTGCTGGTCAATCTCCAAGCTGTTTGTATTTTGTACCTCCAAGCTTCCCTCTGGGCCACTGAATCTTAAAATCATGGACAAAGTCAAACACATATAGATAAAAGATGAAGAATAGCAACTACCATGCTGCTATAAAGTGAAATATTGATTATCAAACAGAACACATGCCTAAAAATTACTTCTATGATCTAAATTAAGAAATGATCTTTTAACCTTTAAATATGATACAATCTGTTGAGAAAAAGTGTCCAAAGCACTGGATATGGACCCAAGAGAAAAGCCTCTGGTTATGTTATTTTAGAGTTTAGTAGGTGGTACTGTAGAGGGTGGCAATGTAGCCTCTCACTGTTGGAAGAAAGAGCCTGAGTGGAGGATGTGATCTGGGAAATGAACACCAAACCTAGGAAGCAAATTGTTCTTGGAAACAGGGATGCCAAAGCTGTTGCCAGACAAGTCAGTGACTTACTTATTAGACATCCAGTTCTTGCTGAGCATCACTGATTTGTGTTACATTGATATGAGTAAGGAGAGGAGTGGCTATTAACATGATTCATAAAGATAAAATATATTGCCTTTATACTGAAATCATATACCATCCCAGAAATCTAGAAGCTTCCACAGAAATAAGCAACCATTGCATATTTAAAACTGCAGAGCTGGGAAACACTTTTGCTAGACCCCTGCAGTGATGCCTCATTGAGAACAGATATATCTGACACATACAATCTTCCTTCTTCCCTCTTTTCTTGTGCCTAGGGAAATCGGACAATAATACTATAGATTCCAAAGCAGATCAATAATATCAGAATATTCTATCCTTATTTCAGGATAGTATGTCCACATGTGTAATTGTATAAGTAAAACTAAGGTAATGCTTTGATTCATCTGGAATTATATCAGCTGACATTACCCAGGTGGACAGGCCCATGGCAATACATACAAATTGCAGAACCATACAATAATTAAAGGAGGAAGGGAACTCTGAAAGTCAACTGGTTCATACCTTGCTTAAAGTTTAAGTCACTTCAAGATTATATTAAGTTGGCCTTAATATAATCCATCTATCGCGATGGAAATACCATGACCTGTCTGGGTCCCTCTCTGACTCCTGAGTTTGACCACATCCATTGTGAAGCCTTTTTAACATAATTAGTAATATGTATTCATCATAGAATGAGCTTCTCTTCACACTTGTATTCAGGAATGCATGCAGAAGTGTCTGTAAATGCGCTCTAACCAAGAATAACACAATACAGAGCAGACAAACCTTTCTTCGATAGCCAGACCACACAAGAGAGAACATACGATTTACCTGAATAGCACATAGTGCCGCTGTGCCAGGGGCAAGATTTAAGACTGTAAGTGTCAAAAATTCATGTTAGGCTTCAGAAATAATCTTGTGATGTCTTAATAATCACAAAGTTCACATCTCTGCTTTGTCTTCACTGCCCTAAGAGCTCCAAGTCTCCAGGTCACTAGCAGAGTAGAATGCTTCTCTCCCTTGTTTGTTTTTAAGCAAAACACCATCTGTGAGTCAAAAATATCCATTTAACTCCACAAGTTTAGGTTTATGAAAACAATTTCTTAAGACTAGGTTCAAAATGGGATAATTAACAATGACAGAGAAACACCTGAGTAGAGCTGGGAAACGGAAGCAGAGGCAATTCCTTTCACACTGTTAATGTTGTAAGTACAGGGCTTTCAAGAGAGGCAAACCTGTAAATCTTCCCTGTAGTTTTGAATAAGCCTTTTAGACATGGAATGTGTGACACCCCCAAGTCCTGGCAAATTCTCTTTATTCTAGGCCTGCTATACAAGGAGTATAGCAGAGGATAATCTGTGAGAAAAGCTTTATGAAAAAAAAAAACCCAAACTAAATAAAATTAAGTATGCTAATCAGTTAACATTTTATTATGAAAAATAGCTTTCATTTTATCCCACATTTCTTCTATTGCCTTGTGTTAATATGTAAATCCAGAAGAGGAGTAAAATGAATAAAATAACACAATAATATACTTAGAAAAAATTTTTAAACAACCATAGGCTGTAAAGCATTACTCTATGCTCTTTTTGCATGCAGACAGCTAGGAACAGGTTTCCAGACTGCTGTGTTCACAGGACCAGGTGCAATAAATTACTCTAGTTGCATTCCCTCAGGGAAGCAATATGGGTTAGCTCTTTATTTCTGAAAATCTTTCCCCAGGCTCAGGTTTCAGGGCTACTAATTTGTTCCCATTTCCCAGAGTGGAATAGTATGAGATGAGAGGACTTGCCAGAGGTCGCAGTGAAAAGGAAACCTGGCCTTTCCTTTATCTCAACTGTCTGTTCTGTGGAGTGAGCTCTTGTACCTTGGTCTCCCACGTCCCACATGAGTCAGACTGTCTTTCTGGCCCAGAGGGTATTTAATTTTTCACAGAAAATGAGCAGGTCCAAAGAAGAAAAAGGTGAGGGAAATTACCTGGTTAGCTCAGGGACTAGAACACTCACCTGATTTGTACAACACCGAAGTTTCACAAAAGTGAAACAGTGGCAGTGATCCATCGCTACGGGTACACCAGCGGGTGAGCAACCTTAAGACAGGAAAGTGGTCAAATTGCATTGTGTCAGCCATCTAGGAAAGAAAAAATTGGGCATCAGAAAATGCAGTGAAAGGTGAGGCTTCCCCCTGGAAGGCAGGTAGCTGAGACACTGCTAAGCTTCCCCTGGCTTTTGTAAATGTGAATGTGATTTTGTTGAGAAGATGGTAAATGACTTTTGGGAGTCGCCATGGTAAACCCCTGGGACAGCTGGCCTCGTTAAGGACATTCCCTTGGGCCTGGCAGCAGGCTGAGACATGTGCCAGAGATGCAAGTAACAGAAACTGGTGGTAAGTAGGGAGTTAAGTTTTGGTACTTAAAAACTGAACTAAAAAGCAAGATGATCTTTTATTGAGCACAACATCAGGGTGCTGAGTGCAGGAAGAGATCTTACCCACCCTGACCAGACTCACCTGGGGCCTCCACCCACACACCCTGCCCACGGGCCCAGCAACCCCGTTCCAGCCCAGCCCGAGGCCACTCTCTGGCCTTGCCAGGGCCCTGCTGGCTGATGCCCTGGCCTGCCCCATAGCCTCAGCCATCCTGTGTCCGACCGTGGGCTCTGCTGGCTGACATCCTGGCTGCCCTGTAGCCCCAGCCATGCTGGGCTGCATCTGACCCGGGTTCTCCCACACTGGGACTCACCCTGACCCCCACAGGTAGGCTCACACCTCGGCCCGGGGCATCAGGAACTGCCCTGGGCTGGTCAGAGCCAGTTTCAGCCAGCTCAGGAGCTGCTGCTTGAGGGGTCCGCGCTGCAGCCGCTCAGGGGCTGGTGGTGTGCTGTCCCCACTGACAGGAAGAGGCTGGTACACGGATGGAAGCCATGGAGGCAGGACCCTAACGTCTCACATCACCTGTCTTCTCACAGGAGGGGATTCTCCAGGTTGAGATTGTTTTACTCATTACACGGTCCCCTACAGGGCTTATAGAATCAGGGGATCATGCAGTAAAGCCACAGTGATTTTCCATTCATGCTGGAGTCACTCTTGAGTTTTGTTTCCCATGTCTAGTCAGATTTTGATCTATTGTGTTAGTTCAGGTGGTAGGGACGTCAGTTGTTGAGCAAGAACCACGACAGTGATTTCTTCCTTGAGTCCAAACTCCACCTTCACCACACCTGGTGTTGAAAAGAGTGAGCTTTGATATGAGCCACGACAGCACGGCCTGGTGCGTACCTGGCTGGAGTCCAGTATCTGCTCCTGCTTGTGGACCTGCTGAATTGGCTCTTCATTGCAAGCCGCTTCATCTTCACATTTGTGCTAAGTTGTCAAACTGCTTTGATATCTGCAGATAAAATGAGTAAAATGAGAAAAGAATTACTGTTTTGCTTATCCCTCTAGGTTTTAATGTTGGTATTAGGTTTGGGAAGGCCTGAAAATCATGGGTAGTTTTCAACAGTTAAGTCAAACAGCCAGCTGTTATGACCTTTGCCTTTTGATTAATTTGTTGAGAATAGATAAGATCACCTCCAATCTTTTGCCATTCAGACTCTGTTCAATACGACATTTAAGAACACCTTCTGGTGGGCCTGTGTTTTGCCCTATTGATCCCAGTGAACCTAGCCAAGGCTGCAAGTGCTTTTGAGCTTTCTTGGACTTTTTGCAGACTCCAGCCCTGGGATGCTATGAAACTGAGGATAAACCTCCTTAAAGTTTGACAAATATTTTTGTCTCTGCACTCCTCCGTACCTTTAGGCACAATCCTCTCTTCCCTCTAAACTTCAGGGCTGAATTTCACTAAATAAGTTTCTCTCTTTTGTAGACTGAAGCAAAATCCATGGAGTTAACACCCTGCATCGTAACTGCAGACAGTAACAGAGGAAAGTCAATAATTTCTCTAGTCTACTTGTTTGATGCTATTCCTGCTCCTTTTCGTCACCTCTACTGCCTCTGAAGACCACCAGACTCCGAGGAGTCTGCCTAAGATGAAACAAGGGTAAGACCATGGGGAAGGGGGCATCAATTAGGGCCAGTCTGCACTAATGTTTGGATAATCCCAGTGCTGCAGATAATGGCCATTGTTGAACTGTGCTGTGGTCCTTTAATTAAAGACTTAGGCTGTAGAAGAGATGTCTAAGGGTGTATCCAAAGGGATGCTCTTGTTCGGTAGGTCTGACATCTCATATTTCGTTGCGTGATCATTCGCAAGCTGTGAATACCTGAATAAATATTGTAAGTATAGATGCTTTTACGTGGTCTCTGCCTGGCAGCCAGTAGAGTTTGAAGCTAATGCAATCCTCTAGCAAAGCCACATTGTATGAGCTATGCAAAATGATTTTATGAGAACATGTTTTAAATTTTGAGGAGTTCCTTTTCCAGATCTGTTATTTGCTAAACCCCAGTGGGTAACTATAAACAAGGGGTTATCACAGTCTGGGTGTGTAGCTTAGGCTCAGTTCGCGGGCGTATGCTGTTTAATATTCTGAGCAATGATGTCGAAGACACCATACAGTCACGACTGATGAGATGTGCAGGTGACACAGATTTATGGATATATTAGATAAGGAAGTCTGTAGAACAGTGGTACAGAGATCTGTAGTGCTTGTAATACGCACGCACATTTACTTAAGGCAAATATACAGTTGTGCTTTTGTTACGAAAATACAGGCTATACTTAAAAGAAGGTGACAGGGCAAAGGCAAAGTTTTTCAAACGACTGGGTGTTCACAGTGTACAATCATCAGAACTAAATATCATAAACAGAAAGGCTGATCTGATTCGGGGGGAATGCTGAGGCAGCTATTAGAGCAATAATCAGCTAAGCATTTTTGTTCATTTGGATTACGTTCTTCTAGTCTAGAGTCAAAGGTTCAGGAAACCTGCTGAAAATAACAACTTGATAATGGGAGAGAACAAGTAGAAGAAGCTTAGCATATTGAAAAACAATACTTGTTGGATAAATAATATGTGAAGATGCCCTAAATGTCATATGGCCTAAGAGAATGAGGCCAAAGTGGAGGAAGTAGAAAAGGTGGTTTTAAATTCTGTCACTATGAAATTACTGAGTCTTGGATTCTATAAGTTGTATAAAGGTGTGAGGTTTCTTTGGTTTGTTTTTTAACACAGTTCTGCATGTGGTGGAATAATTTTCTTCTGTCATAATTTCTACTCTTGTTATAGCACGCTAAAAAGAGAAGTACTTCCTTAGGTTTGTAATGGTACCTTAAAGTTACCAGTGACGTAGGGCTCATTAGCTCTGCTGCCTTATGGCATTACCATTTGTTAGTTCCTCACACTTCGGCTGTCTCTGTACTTGCAGATGATCTATCTGCTCTGCCACTGCTTTCTAAGAGCAGAGCACAACACTTTCTTCCATCTTCTATGTGCCTTGAACCATCCTGCCCTTCCCTTCACTCTCCCCCAAACTGCTCCTTCCGGTCATCTTACCAGTTCCAGGCTCCTCTCCCAGATCCTGTCCTTACTTATTGGACTTCCACCCCCACACGCATTTTTCTTGCTCTCTCCCCAGTATCTGTCTACCTCACCCAGTTCTGTCTTTGCAGTTTCTCCACAATCTTCTTTCCAAATCCTGCTGCTTGCAATTTGGTTTCCTTTCCTACTGCCACATTGGTCTCTGTTCCAATATGCCTTTCATGTGCGTCTGTATTCAGACCTGAACTGGACACTGTTATTCTCCTACTTGTCTGTGCCCAGTGGTATTGGGTCAGCAGCTTGACAGTGAAGAGGAAGCAGGATGCCAAATCTGGTTCCTCGTAATTTACCTGTTTAATCCCTAGCAACACTTTGGTGCTGGGTAAAGGAGGCTTTCCTCACATGCAGTTGTTCTGGAGCTTGCTGTGTGTGCTTAATGCACACAGAATAGGAAATTCAGTTACAGAAAGCTGGCCAAACTGTATTCTGGCCAGAAGTCTGATTCTTCATGAAGCTGAGAAGGCATGGCATCAAAAAGCACAGTTTTGATAAATGCAAATACCCCCAAGCAAATTACAAACACCATTTTTTTTAAAAAAGGGAGAAAGTACTAGCCTCTAATGAGGAAAAGGTTACTAGACTTTTAAAATACAGACCAAATAGAATTTTTGTCTCATTTGGGGGGAGTTTCTTTTAAATGACTAGTGTTCTGCTCGGAGTATACCAGGAAAACCAAACCCGATGCTTGAAATCCTATGGAAAATATTGTCCCAAACAACAGTTCAGCAGTATCATTAGTAGCTGAAGACAACAGCAGAGTTCTACTTTAAATTGCTCAAATTCTCTAAAATAAGTAGTTATTCTGACTGCCTCCATTTCAAGATATTCAAGTGCTGAGATCCTAATGGCCTCTGAAAACCAAGCTTCTTCATTTTAAACTGGGCCGGAGAAGCGAAGTGTCCTGATCACCTGACACTTTAAATTGGAAGGCTTTCAATTTCTTCCAGGTATCTGTCGGTCTTTTAGATAGCCTTTGACTAGGAACTACAGAAAGGTGCCGTTTAAATGTTTGTCCATGCATAAAAATATTTTAACTCTTCCCAGTTATCTAGCATAATTTCTGGTAGTTTGAAGGCACTGAAAGATCCAAACTGTTGTAACAGAAGCCTCAGGTCTGGAAGCTGTTTGTAATATCATTTTTTGTAATGACTCCTGGGAGTCAGGGCAACTACCACTATGGGATGAATCACTGGTAGACTGAAAATCTCTGCATTGCACTGCATTGTGTAGATGTGTCCTGAGTCATGTTCTTTAATTGCCTCAGATTGCAGATGTAGAAAGTACAAAATTGAAAGGAATCCTCTGCTGTAGCATGAATACTTAAATGGTGTCCTTTGTCACTGCATGACTGAGAGCACAGTGTAAATTAAAGCTTAGGAGTTGTCTGGTTCTCAGGTCAATGGAACAGAGTAGGGGATGAACAGGGGTTCTGTAGTCATTCAAATTTGAAAGTGATGGATGGTGCAGTTTAGCCAGCTTAAATATTTTTCAACATTCCCAGGTCTGTCAAGGTAGGGTCCTTAGCATGGGAGCATCCCAAAACATTAGCCTTTCCTGAAACCTGTGGGTAAAAACTAGCCTCAGTATGGAAAAGTCATGCTCTGAGGTGCATGTGGATGAAAGATGGTGTACAAGATATTCTTTAGAAATATAGAAGGTATCTATAAAACACCATTTAAGACATTCCCTCCAATTTCTGAAAGGGTTTTAAATTTCAAGGAAATTTAACTTTTTCTCCAAGGTTGTTTCTCCGTCTAGTTATATCAAGATTCTTTGAGTGACTTATGTGGTGATGGATGACGCTGAACAATTAAATCTATTTAATATTATTGCAGTGATTGCTGAAGAAGCATCACAGTTTTATTGCCCAGCTATTGCCAGCAGGAAGCTTTAATCTCCCTCAGACTAAAGCAAGTTGATGGTGAAATGATTGCAACTAGATACTCCCCTCTGTCAACTCTTCAACCTGGCTAACTTGAAAGCCTACCTTCATTTAGATACCAGACAGAAGACTCGTGGTTAAATTCTGGTTCTTACGGCCTATTCACATAGATGATGGTCGATGTTCTAGTGAACATTCAGATGTTGACTTTGCCACACTAACTAACAGCAAAGAAATTCAGAGAAACTGCGGGGTGGAGAGGCAGGCTGGCTGTGTAATCACCAATCTCAGTCTGGAAGCAATCTAGCCATACTCACTGAGCACAGATCCAGTAAGTTGGGGTGAGAGGTGCACTAGCTCAAGGCAATGTCATAGGGTGCTGCCCTTGCCTGCCTAAATGGTGATTTTTAGCAACACCAAGCATGATCAGCTGGTTCAGGGCCCTGAGTGGTAGCGTACAGTTTGGAGGTACACCTGCACCATTGTCTGTCTATAGCATAGAGACAAACGTCTTTTCTTTCTCCCATCTTCATCTTTTAGGAATGCAATGTCTTACGGGCACTGCCCATCTGTCAGAGTACTTTTGTATTACACCCTTTCTTATGTGAAGCCCGGTCTCAGCAGAGACACACAGTCTGTGGGTGGCAATAAAGCCTTGTCTGACGAACGGAATTTTGCTGCAGCCTGTCATGACTCAATAAAATGCACTGGTTTCCAGTGTGCTAGCGGTTTGCTCACTGACTTTGAGCTAAGGAACCTTTAGAACCTGACCCATTCTGCTTTACAGAGCGCCTCTCTGCCAATGTGTCATCACAGCAGAGATCAAGCAGAGTGTCTGCATCAGATGTGCCCATTGAGGAACCAAAAGAATTACTGAGCGCCCTGCCCTGCCTTTGGCCATAAAATCTTCCCTCAGTCCACCAAGACTGTGTAGATTGGCAGGACAATGAACATGAGTTACATTTTGGGTGAGGCTTCTGTCTGAGGGTGGGGAAAAGCACATGTCATTGAGTGTGAAGAGCTTATTTATGCAGCCAAATAAATGTTAATATATAAGTTGGGTTTATCTTGTTCTATGAACATTAAAATGTTCAGCCCATGAGATGATTCAATAAACAGAGCTTCACTGACTAACAAGCAATGATACCAACAGGGAAGGAGGAAATAACAAAATTCATTGCCTAAAGGTGAGGAAGGCACTCAGTGCTTGTAGCTGAAGGTGCTGCCAGCTTCCACAAATTCTTATCTGCCCTGGAAATGACCCAAACCAGAGAGCAGGAATGCACAGCAGAAAGAGCAGCTCTTTCCTAAAGGAAGCGATGCCAGATGAGGCAGGCAGGAATTGGTCACTACTGTGGGGCAGATGGCTGCAGCTCTGGTATGGGTGTATTTCCATTCTGCCAGCAGCAGGTGTGGTGGGGCAGCTCTTGGCCACCTGTCTCTTTGCTGTAAGGATTCCTCATGGATTCCTTGTGTGGCAACTTCTGAGAGAATTCTGCTATCTATTCAAAAACTACAAACCTTGCCATATGGTTTCTACAGGATGAATTAAGGCACATATTGATATTATTTCTGTTGTCTGATGCTCACCACCCCACAGCAGTTTTGCTTTTGCTTCATCCACAATATAATGAAAAGATCTAAAAACCTTACATCTTTGGGCTTCATTAAGTTGGTCTCTGTTCAGACAGGCTGGACAGACGATGCATGTTAAACAAATCAGAAGGAATGTCTGAGTGCACCCAACTGAAACAGATTTGTTTTCCAAGTATAAAAGAGGTTTTTTATCACTCCTGGCACATACATTTCAAAAGTGTTATACTGCAGGAACTCTTACTCTAAGGCTTCTTTGTAGCAGTAGTTGAAGGATTAAGGGCTGCTTGTGCAAATATATTTTTCTCTCAAAGAAAGTTGTAATCATAAGAAAGTGTGGGCTGTATAAGCCTTTGGCAGAGGATGTACATGCGTAGTCAGGAAATCTTCTCTCTCTTGGATACCTGGTGGGAGATGTCAGCTCTCTCAAATAACCTCTGTTCTACAGCCTTCCAATTAATGACTCTTATGTAATTATGAGATTGCAAAAGCAAGCGACTATTGAAATATGGCATGTGACCATCCCAACCTCAGCCAGGCCTGCTGGTGCTGCAGTACAGAGCTTCCTGTATCACTGCGGAGGATTCATTTGCCCACAGGAGAGAAATGGGGATGCACTGAACCAGCAATCTCCTCTGCATCAGCAGCGGGAGGTTTATAGTATGGCGCAGGTGGAGTGATTAACTTCACTCGTAAGAGAGAAGTAGTGAAATATTTATTAACATAAAACAGTGATTTAACAAAGTTAGTAGTGAATGCGACAGTGTTTTATGAGATTTGATGACAGGGTACACTTGATTATTTACTGCATAGAGGCCAGGGTCAGACAAGCTGTCAGGGAGAGCCTCCTGTTGAGTCACGAGGTTCAGAAAAGACCTCCTTGCTTTCTAAACACCTTCCCAGAGAGGAGTCTAGGTATGGCTGGATCCAGTCCTAGTCCCAGACTTGGTCAATGGTTTATGTCTAAAGGATTACATATGTTCAATCAATCCTTACATCACTTAGCTAAGATTTTCAAAGTTTAGCATGCTGTTAGTCACTTACCAAGAATCTGTTGCAGCAAGGAATCTCTCAACATCAAGGAGTAGAACCTTAAGTGAGCATCCCCACTCAAGGAGAGATCCTGGCATGCAATCCACTGCCATGCAGGAGAGCTCAAAGGGGTCTTGGGCTGTTCACTATTTATAGAGTAAGATAATTGACTTACATTCCCATGGGAACAAAATATATAGGTCTGCACTCCAGACAGTGTTTTGTCTGTGTTACCAGCCATCCCCCAAAGTCCAGGTGTAACTTGTAACAACTCCCACTGATGGTTATGGCTTGAGCAGGAGCCAGGGGGAAGGAGGGGAAGGGGAGAGGACACCTTCACATAGTAACAGTGATGTGAAAGGGATTCATGAACTCAGCCCACTTCCAACTAGGCTGTGGTCTCCCCACATCCCCTGAATGGGGGGAACTTCAATGGGAATATCTGTTGAAAAATTCTGAGAGGGATGGAAGAAGAAAGGAGACCAAACTCTTGCCAGTCTGTATCAGGCCAGCACGTTTTCCAACAGCTCAAACCTGCATGAATGCTCAGGGACCACTCGTGGGAGGTGACTCACCAGATAGATGTAGCCATCATTTCTATTCACCTCAGACTGCAACAAAGCCCATTCCTTATCCTTGTCATTTCCCCTTCTAACTGTAATTTTAGACAAATAGAAGTTTTACTTTCCACTGGAGCTCATTTAGCCAAGCTGCTTTTAGTGTTCTAGTGCAGACTTGTTTGCCTCCACTATCTGTGGTTTTAATTTAAGGACTGGTGAAGTCTTTCCCACAGGATTTCCAGTAGCAACTAAATCCCTGATCTTGCCCAGTTGCACCGGGAGGTGGCGGTGTGCAATGCTTGCTAACTGGGCTGGGACTAGCCCGACGGCAATGGGCAGGGGCTATGGGACTGTGCCATGAGAAATTGCTGGCCCTGGAGTTCCTATCTTCTGAAAGGCCACTCCCAGAACAACAACAAAACCACAAACAATCTTTTTAGATTTTAACATATCTCAATTCTTTCTTGTCCATACGACGAAGAGGGCAACAAGTTTTCTCCTCCAGACAGAAGCTCTTGCTGGGTCTCTGGATGTTGCTACTTTTATCATCCAAAAGCTCTCTTATCAGCCAGTGCCCTTGCTGGCAGTGGTGCCGATGGTGTTTGTTAGGCATGTTTTCTGGTTGGTGTCTGCCCAGAGACCTGCATGTTTCCATTCAGGCTAAGACCCTACCTGTAAGGATTACTTCTGCCTTCATACATTTCCAGATTTGTGATCCTAGTAGTCTAATCAGTTCTTAGTTCCTCCACACATTTCCAGATTCATTATTTTACTTGTCTGATCAGTTCTTAGTACCATAGTCCCATAATGAAATAACACCTGCTTTGTCTGAGGTGTTATCATTACTATTTCCTGATACAGTTCAGCATTTATACTGTAAAAGGGACTTGCCTTTGATGTGGCTTGTGATTGCTTGAAACCTACCTGGAAGTGCCAGGTTCAGACCAATGGTTAGAAACAGGGTAAATAGACTCAGTGAAGCAAGCTTTCTGCTTCTTGCCCTCCTTCACTGGCCCTTACCTCTTAACATTTCACAGTTAGCTTGTTACATTGAGAACTTTCAAGCTTTATAAGCTCTATGAAATTGTTATTACTAAGCTACTATATAGCAACATCTTTGTACCTGCAATAAGGAAGAGTGACATTTCTACCAGCTATAAGACCAGTCTATTCAACCACAGCTGAATTTAATTTTAAATAATAAAAAATGAAAATGCACAAAAAATTAAGGACGCTTTATTAGAACAAAACACATCTGAGCTCAGCCCAGCAATCAAGAAGTATTTTACTGGCTTTTTGTAAATCACAGGCAACAAGATGCAGCTTCCAGTATACCACCCTGAGGTACACAGGCTACTCAGATGCATTCATGAGAAACAAACAGAGCACAGAAAATCTGAATGCAAATCAGACATAGCAGAGCAGATTGAATGGCGTCTCAGTCAAGACTTGTGGTTCATGCGAGGTAGAGTATTTGTAGAATGCTGTGAAGAATTCAGGAGTAGGTTTTAGGCACCCACTGCTACAGTTAGGGAAGTATAGGCTCAGTTTCCAAAATCTTATTTCTCAGCAATAGAAAAAGAAACACAGACCTGGAGGTGGCCCCAAAGTGACCAAACCCAGTCCCTCTGCAATCACAGCAACTAGGCAACCATTGAGGTAAACAGTCTCCAAGGCTGTGTCTGTTAGGAAACAGAAGATGAGGAATCACTCTTTCATCAAAGACAAAACTCACTCGACTTCCTCTAACTTGTGCACAAGCTGGGCTAAGAGAATGCCATAGTACTTTGTTGTTAATTTTTGCCTTAGGTACTAATTGGGAGGGGGAAAGGGGAAGAAACAGGAGAGGGCTTTTTCCTTGGCAGGAGAAGGCCAAAGCTCCCACAAGTATCTTCAGTGTGTGGGAAGTGCTTATCTTCTGGTGAAAAATATTCCTTTTTTCCAACAAAAGTCCACAAGTGAAGTCCAGCATTTTGTGCTTTGGCAATAGAGTAAGGAAAGAGCTGGTCACAATTCTTCAAAGGAAAGGGAAAGGAAGAACCTTATTCATGGGAAATCTGAAAGGAATTTCTGCAGGAGAGTGGTCTTATTCCTCAGCTCTAACAAATCACAGTGAGTTGGTTTCCAGTATTGTACAAGAAATAGGGAAATGCATACCAGGTTTACAGCAGATTCGTGCCTGTCTGTTCCCAACAGTTTCTACACAGAATCTGCAGTCACAAGGCATAACATCATGCAGTATACATTTATTTCTTCCGAGCAATATCCTACAGGAATTTGAGGTACAAATGGCTAATGATTCTAGTCACTGCTCTGGGAAATAAGTGTGCTTATCCCAGAAGGGCTTATTTTCATTTTTCTTCCTCATGCTGAAATTTTCTAGAGAAGTAAATGACTTTACATCTCTTAGCATCTGCTTGACAAAAACTGAAACAGACCCTAACTGTCCTTCTCGTGTTAGTAAGGCAGGAGCTGCCACACTCATGACCAGGAACATAGTTTCGTCGCACAGAGCAGAGCACTAGTGCCTCCCAAAGCCACTGGTGCAAATGGCACCCGGAGAGGAGCCGGCACAAACTCCTTCACAGCAGTCCTGGTGCTGGTTGTGACCGCAGCAAACACTGCAGGAGACAGAATGTTGAGCTGCATGGATGGTGATCTGTCTGTTTAATCAGAAGCCAACCTGAGCCTTGAACAGTGGCAAGGTAGCCCCAAACAGTAGAAATTAAAGATTCAAAATACATTTGTCAGCATCAGTATAACTAAATAATAGGGAAGAATACAGTTCTGCAGGACATGGTTTTGGCATGCTGCCTCTCTCCTTGCTCCAAACCCCAGGCAGGAGGCTGGCTAGACTACTTGAAGTGGGATTTGATTATGGCCTGCCAGCCAGAGCCTCTGCTGCTCTGCTTGACTGCACAATGTGAATGTGTCAGGACAAGTTCACTGCAAGGGAAACGCCACCGAAGTCAAGAAAGTTGTACTAAGAAAAATCCAGCCCATCATTAGGCTTTTTTTTCAGGGTGAATTAAGTGTTGATGCAGGCAGGCGCAGTTCCCACTGCGGTTGGCAGGAGTCTTTTAAAAGTCTCAGGCCTGCCTATTCTGTGCTGCCCTGCTTTAGGGCCAGCCAAATCGTTCAGTGCTTCTTGCCACATGACATTGCTCTGGAGAGGGAGATATCATTAAAGACAAGCATCCCAGTGCCCAAGTTCTTCTCCACAAGCTGTGGAGAAAACTTCAGAAATCTAAGAGGAATATATGTCATTGATAAAATACTGTTTTCCTGGTGCTGCAAACCGTATGGGAAACTAGTTTTGAGACATCTGTATGCAGTTATCACAACCAAGTTACTACTCTTACTACTGTAGCAGTGCATTTATCAGTTCTGTTTTGCCACTGATCATATTACAGAAGCATCCAGACAATTTACTTATCTCATCATCCCAAATTGCCTTCTGTGGCAGCCTGGCTCGCAGTCTGGCTTCCCTTCCCACTGTTCCTACTGTCTCCAACTGGGCCAGCTTCTGCAGCCCCATACTGAGCTATCAGCACAGAGATCAGAACACATGAAGCTGTACCTGTGGGGTAGAGTCTAGTGAAATCTGATTTAAAACAAATAAATAAATAAAAATAGCGCAGACACTTCTCCAAACATTGCATCATTTGTGGTGACCATTCATAGAGGAGAAACCTCCAGTTTTCAAAGATACCTGCTACTAAGTTTTCAGACTGCTCCATTGATCAGATATAGAAATCAGAGAGCCTGGCTGCAAAATAGATACACAAAGTATTCCATGAGGTCCTCAGCAATATCTAAGGTTTTTGGAGATTGTCTTCCAGGATTATTTTCTACGATTTTTCCCCAGTTTTCTTCTCTTTTGCTAAACACTGACTTAGGCCAAATGTTCAGTAGAACCAATGTCACTGCAGGTTCTCTGTCACTTAATGTATGCCAGCACAACTGCATTGCCTTCCCTGAGGCAGCAGAAACCAGCTCCAAGCAAATGTCTGGACAGGCATGGTAGAAATGGGGATACCACTGGAATGGCATTTTTCGACTCCAGCAATAAGTTCGGTATTAGTGTTTTCAGTGACAGTGGCCATGACATTTTGCTGAAGATTAGTTATGCAAGGGGAGGTTTCTGTCTTTTAGTAGTAATAAACCTGAAGTATGGGTCACAAAACACACAAAAAAGCCCTTCCACTACCTGCTTCACAAAACTTAAAAGGACTTCTCATGAAAACACTGGCTTGAAACTGTGCCCATGGGCTCTACAAGCCTCTTGTTTACAGGCAAGCTCACCCCTTGGCAGTAGTATCTCTGGAATACAACTTCTGCAGTTACGCAGGGCTGTCACTGCAGTCACACTATGCTACATTTTTTTAAAAGGCAGAAATATATGTAAGTATTAATTTGTAAACAGCAATGACATATCAGAGAAGGGAAAAATCTCTGATCTCTGCGTGTATGTGAATGACTGTGATTGTACATGCTGATGTGAAGTCTCTGGCATTTGGGATTTCTGAGAGAATGTTGTTAAAAAGGGATCTTATTATTCAAAATAACTGTTCCTTCAGAGAGCAGGGCAGGAGGGGGTGGGAGTGTTCTCTGAATGCAAGGAAATTCAGATGGTAAGTAACGTGTGATGGAGATGCTGCAAGTGGAACCCAGCCAGGTTTTGATTATGCCAGTTCAGATCAACACAAAAGAATCAGTGACCTGCTGGATTTAAATGGTCAGCTTTAGTGGCCTGATTCTACCCTTTATGTTAAACTCCATCGATGCTTCTTTTACGCCACTTTACAAGCCCTTTGCCTGATTGAGGCCATAGAGAGTGAGCCAAGCATGCACTGTGGCTCAGGAGACACGGCACTGCTGATGTCAGGGAAACCCTGTCCACTCCTCCCAGTGTTTGGCCCTTGATGTCCGTATCTGTAGGACAATACTGGGAGGTGGCAGCTTTCTAAGATGTACTGATTCAAGTATAAGCATCTCTCTTACCTATCTGCAGCCCTGGTCAGCTGTTATGCTAGGAGACACATGGAGGTGGGCAGCAGAGCAAATAAATGACGGAAATACATTTACTTATACATATGAACGTATAGTACCCAGCACAGGTGGAGTGCATGAAGCTTCACCTGCAAGGACTGATAGGACAGGCTTGAGACACACTGGGGCCTGTTCTGATTGTCACAGGCCTGCTGTACCACCACAGACAGATGGCTTCACTTTGCTTTTTCATATTTTTACCTATCTATAAAATGAGATGTCTGTGATCCAGTTGCGGGAAATTAGGGCTGGGAGTATGTCCTGAGTCACTGAGTACAACTCCCCGGTAGAGCAGGCAGCACCAGCTTCATACAGATTTTAACTTTACTTCCAGTTCAGCCGAGTAAGAAGGCCTTCAGCTTCCAGTAACCTAGCCATCACTCTGTGCATCTCCCTGGCCCTGGGCTGTGCATGGATAGGGATTTGGAGTTTGTGTTATACCTTGGCTTTTCTTTTATTAACTTACATGAAACTGTTTTCCATATTTGTACATTTGTTGATGTAAGTGAAAACAAGATGTCTACTGGGGTAAAATAGTCATATAAAAGGACTGTGCATTTAAATAAAGACAAGACGGTGAGCCTCAGTGCCAGAGAAACAAGACTGAGACTCAAGAGGCTTAGGCTGAGTTCCCAATTCTGATGGGCTCTATACAGAGGCTGTGTTTTAACAATTTTCCTTTTACTGTCTGGTTTTGAACAAGACAGCATTTCTGAGACTGCTTTTATAAAATGAGAAAAATGTATTAATTCACCTACTTTACTAAGTCCAGACTGATTCATTCCCAATGAGACAGAGAAAACAACTTCGGTGTAAGTTGTTTTACTAGCTTAGAGCAGCATGAATTTACATGCAGATTGGTACATATGCATAAGTACACACATATACAACTTCTGCTCACAGCACAGAAGGGAAGGATGTGGCATGTGTGTATTTCTGCAAATAAGGATGAAGAATTTTTTTAAGCTTTCCATAAATAAACTACAACTGGGAGCAGAGAAAAAAAGATATTTTCATTATACAAAGGATTAATTTTCTAAATCTCTGAGGAGAATAAATGGAGTTGTTCTAGACATGGGAATGAATTTTTTTAGTATTATGCTTGCTAGATTAAGTGTAGTTGGATCAATATGATAGGCTGGCTTGTAAATATATGTAGTTCTTGACTGTGCTTTGATACATTTAGTTATTTTGTGCTGTGTGGTGTTTTGAATAGAAATATATGGCCAGGTATGTAGCTAATGGTGTTTAGTGATTGGTCGAAAAAGCACTAGAAACTCTCCCCTGTATCTGAGTTATGGCTGAATAGGTTAGAAGAATCCTCAGCTTACAAATGCCCCCTAAGTCCAGCAGGTCTCCCAGCAGCCTTGCTCTTCCTGAAATCTGTCTTTGTCACAAATAGCAAGTCTTGGGCTATGGAATATCACAATCTCATTATGGAATGTCAGCCCACAGCACAAATACATTATTCTCAGTGGACTTACAAAGAGCGTAGCCAACATTGCCACCCAGACATGACCAATGTCTTGGGTCCAGATTTACACCGAAACATGATTTACACTTGTCAGCAGCAAGAACAGGCTGCAGAGAACACTAGAAATACTGTCAAGAGAGTTTCTCCTTCACGGTTCCTTAGGCACCATAATCCCTGTCCTGAAGCAAAGGGAGGGGGAGGGAACAGGTGTCTCTCTTTCAATTACAGCTGGATGGAATAATATTCTGCTCAGTATTTCTGTCTGCAGGGTGTGAGCTATGTCTTCCACCTATGGGAGCAAACTGTGTTACCCCCCACCTGTAAATAAGCCTTGTATTGTCCTTTTCAGTCCTGTTCACAGATCCTAGGGATGTATCTTAGAGGGCTAGGGATAATGTCTGTATCTGTCCAAGTTGCATTGACTTCAGTGCAAATGGAGTAAGAATTGAAAGTGCACCCTTCAATGGCTCCGTTACAGTCCTAGAAGCATGTTTGTGTCTCCTATTTGATCCCCCATTCCTTGCACCCACATCCAGTGAACTTCTGTCCAAAGGGCTCAGGCCATGCATGGAGGGCAGGGAGAGAAGCTTGTGTTGGTCAGTGCTGACTCCCTACCCCTGGGCAGTTCTACCCTCACAATCCCACGCCCTTCTCCAAGGTTTTGCAGCAGTATGCAGTTCCCATTACCCAATTGCTACCAGCAGCAAAGCACTTCCAGTGCCATATAGGGAATGACAGGCCTTTAGGACAAAAGGCTAGAAGCTAAGCTCTCCAAAGGAGAAATACTATGGTTTCTGTGGAGCTATAGGAGTGGTCTGGAAATTCTCTAAATGAGTTGCTATGTTGGGTTGTCAAAGTAACCAGATTATGTGGGAGACAGAGAGGGTTTTCTCACCTAGGAGGCCTCAAATTGCACTCTGTGTGGAGTGTGCCTCAATACCAGCCTGTACTGCCAGGGCAACTACTCTCAGTGGCTTTCCAGGCGCTCCTCGTGTGCCAGGTCAAACATCCATTGGCCGCACTGTCTGGTCCCTGCTTGAAGGCAGAAGGCCTTGCTGATGCTTGAAATCCACGCTCCAGCTCAATCTCTGTAGGACCCTACAATCCAGAGCTGAGCTGCGGAGCGAGCTGTCCTCACCATGTGTATGTATATCTGCGTAGTTAGGGTGCCCTTTCAGTCAATTATCAGTTTAGTGCATCCAAGTGAACGAGAAGCGAAATGCTAATAACAAATATAATACCAGTAAGAACAAGCTGGTTTTATTTAATACAAGAACTGGCCTCCCTAAGAAGGAGAAACATAATCGTCTGGGAATTAAGGTAAATCAAACTGAAACAGGGAAATCGGCTCCACCAGAGCCTAAAATAAATGTGGGCAACCTCCAGGGTTCTGTGAGATGAGACAAATGGGAGAGGAAATGATCCACTTAAAGCTAGAGGAGTCCAGATATCATTTTAGCATAGAGGGGAGAGCAGGAAAGGCCTTAAGGGATGTCTGCAGAGCTCTGTCACCCACAGAGCCAGCAGGGCTGATGGTACTCAATATCTTGGCAGCCTGTAAGGCCAGCAGGGACTCACTGTTTCTAGGGCACAGAGAGGAGACTTTCACTGTTTCTTAATGGAGGCGGCAATCAGAATATCCTTGCACATGCATATGGGGCAGGAGTGTGAGGTGCTGCTGGGAAGAGGACATACTCTGCTTCCTGGAGGTAGGAGAATTAGCGAAGGCTGCCCTGAGAGAGTAGGGAGGGAAAGAAGCTTGGCTGGGATATAAGCAGGATTTGGAGAGAGGAGTGCAGTCGATCTCACCCTGCCACCTTGAATGAGATGTGGTCCCCAAAGAGGGGCCACTCCTCTTCAACTCTTCTTTCTTGCCTAAAGTTTGGACTACTATGCATCCCTAAAACACAGTAGCCTTTCACAGGAGCAGCAGGCCGCAGTGTAGCGCTGAAGTGAGCTCTCGATCCAAATTCAAGGCAACCCTGGGTCAATGATCTTCTAGCCCAGCAAAATGGAAGCAAAGCAGAACAGAGCTGGCATTTCTCCAACCAGCAACTTACAACCTAATTTCCATTTCTGAACTACGGGCGTTTCAAGCCCAAAGCCTTTCTGAGTAAAGTGTCTGTGAAAATCAGAGCCTTTCCAGTCCAGAGAGTTTGTTTGTAGATTAGGTCTGCATGAGTCTAGTGCTTGAATTTACCATCTGTGAAATTTTAATGGGTGAGCTGTAGAAAGAAGAGAGTTCCGCATGGTTTTACAGTAAAATCATGGGTTTATGTTTTAAATATTAGATATCCACTGTGCAAAATCACAGTCAAGTACAAGGTGAGTAAATGAAAAACTGAAAAGCAAATGAAAATTAAATGGGAAAAAAAAATGCATGAAAGTGAAAATCTATTCACAGATTACAGTTTTGCTCCTGTTGTCACCAGTGCAACTAGTCTGTCTCCTTGGGTAGAAGTTAGTAAGCTAGGTGATCGCTTTTCATTTCTACTGGGGATACTGTTTTTTGCAAAGTTCATGCTAGCACTGATTCATTCTGGGTTTAAGTATAAAAAAAATTGAAGGGACTCTTGAAATGCCGAAGAAAAAATTCATACAGAGGAGAAATTGATAGTGTGGCCTATGCAATGGCAATGTGATATCCATTTATAAATCATGCCTATCAGACACTGCCCCTCCCGAAAAGAGAGCAGGTTTGAATTCAGTCTATAATTACATTGTTTCTCTAACCCAGGGAAACGAGAAATCACATGTCCACCTGGGAAATGAGCACCTCTAATGATAGGCCAGCTGCAGAAGCAGCACACAGACGTTGCTATATCTCATTAGGTCAGACTTGTGGGGGAAATTCCTAAAATTAAATCCCTACAGCCAGTATTGCAGCATGGTTGACATGGGTCCTGGTGCAGGGAACAAAATGGCACTCCTGTCCAGCCAGTCCCCAGTACTCAACTCCCCATTTGCCATCTTCTTAGGCTGGCACCCAAGCTGCTGTGCTGGGGGTCTTGTTGCTGTGTGCTTTATGGCTGCATCTTCCCATAGAGCTTTAAAATTTATCTATCTAGACTGTTTCTCTGAACAGGTGAATAAAATTGCTTCTGAATGCAAAGATACACAAGATATAGCTGTGAATAACAGCTACGCTTCAGCCCAGCATTTCACCTCATTGCCTAATCAGTTGGAAAGAGAAGCAGGAGCCTTCTTGATGGTTGACGGACTGAAATATTGATGCTTCTGTGCTGAATTCACACTTCACCATAGCCTGTCTTTGAGCTTAGGCATTTCTGCTCACCCAAGATGTACTGACATTTACTTTCTTAAATACATTACTCTGTGGCTGTTCATGGGACCAGCAGCTCTTGAAATTTAGGTGATTTAAGTAGATATCCAAGTATGACCTTCCTTTGATTTGGCTTCATAAAATGGTTCAGGGTTGCCCAGAGGGAGACACTCTGCTTTTGGGTTACCAGCAGTTCCACCTGGAGTGAATCAAGAATGGCTTCTCCACTTTCACTCTGCAACTTACCATCTTGCAGACTGCCTTTCAAAATCTCACTCACTAACAGTCCCTGAATTCATATACTACATTGTTACCAGAACAAGGGCAAAGACCCAGAGCAGGAGGAGAGTCCTGTGAAACTGCTTGTCCATGAGGCCGTAGGAAATGGCTGATACCTTGTATTGGTTAGAGACCAATTTTCCTCTCCAAGAAACTACAGTCTCATCTTCATCCTGCCTGCAGTCCTTTGCCAGGAGCCCCATGTATCCCCTTCTGTTATGCTCCCTAAATCATAACAACAATCTGTTACTTCATCCTGGGTTCTGCCTCATGAGAACCCATCCATGGCAGAGTGAAGTCAATGGATGGATTTACCTTGAGGTCTCCAGTGGGTGTTAGATCAGCCCCAAAGTGTATTGGTGGCTCTTTCTACATAACATGTTTTTTAATTTTGCCGGGCAAGCTTTCCAAGTGTCTTTGCTTAAAGTTAGTCTTCCAAACCCTCCTTTCAGCATCTGTCTGAAGGGACAGAGCCTTATGACAGCTTTAGCTGACTGACTTTAGTGACACTGCAGCCACGTCTCCAAAATGTCAAAACACACAATTTGTTTGGAGCACGAAACTGTTGGGCTGAATTTATTGGCAGCAGGAACAAAGTTTTGCTATGAAGTTTGCTGTCTGTAGTACAAGGAAAGGTTATGTTTTATTTATGGTTGATAGACCTGTGAATAAATGCATCATTATTGCCCATAATCCCAACACTTACTTCTGCTCTACAATAGAAGTGAAGTATTTCATATCAGTTAGAGATATGGCGAGGCAAATGTCGTCCTCTCAGGACTCTGGAAAACTTCCTAGGTCTTTCACTCTGTGTTTGTGTGGGTTTTCACTGGTTGTGGCCAAAGCCTGTCTCTGTAGCTTTCAGTATTTGGCTTTGAGAAGAGATTAGAAAAATGTCTGCAGAGTTACCCATCTTGGTCAAAGGTAATCAGACTCAAATATGGTGAGAATGCAGGACAATGCCTACTATGTCCCTGATGCCCTGAGGCTCACAAAGAAAGGTTTGGATAGGTTGAAGGGTCCACTAAGACCATGCCAATCGGTTTGTGACAAATTATACAAATCTGAGATTTCTACAGGCCTTCCACATGAAGCGAAAAAAATAAAATAAATTTGTGATTTTCACTTCTTTGAAAGTCTCCTTTCCTGCAACACCAACAGGAATGTGATGCTGTGTGAATGTGGGTGCAGGACTGTCTGTCATGCTTGCCAATATTGCCTTTTTTTCTGTGTTTCTTCACAGACCTATGCTTGTGTGAGAGCTCTCTGAGGCAGAGATCCTCTTTTTGGTTTTTTTTTTGGTACAGCTCTTGCACTACATCCTTTGAGATCTCATTATGGGGCAGGGTTTCATGCTCTGAAGATGTGGTAAAGGCAATGATTTAGGGAATTCCCATGCCCTACATCTCACTCCACCTACCCACTTGGTTTTATCAGTTTGGTTGTTTCTTAGGCCCATGCTAAGAACCAGAATAGGGACCTGATCTGGCTTTATGAGGAAAAACATGGCTAAAGAGTGAAGCTGCATATTCACTGCTGGACTGCTAAGCAAAGTCTCAGACCCTTGTACAACCAAGGGATTTCGCTGCAGCAAGTGAATGTAAACCAGCAGCAGTACTGGGTTGAGTGTGGGAACCAGTATGGCTGCTAAATGCTCGATTTGCTGAAACACAGTCTGGAAGTGATGCTCTGAAGTCTTGTCTTCCTTCCAGTTTCTCTTTCACCCCATTGAAGTAATAAAACTTCCTAACCACTTATTAAGAGCCAGACACCTCTGCTTTTAGGAGAGATGCTGGTTTGGAGAGAATAGGATTATGCTCATTACCTGAATTGGCAGAGATGCAAGACTGGGTCAACAGGGACTGGTCAGGTCAGGCCAGGCCAGGCCAGGGGTGTTGCAAGACACTGTTTCAGTGCTACTATACTTAGATGCTCTGCTTCACAAGCACTGATCTACTTGCTTTTTCTTTCATGTCATGCAGAGCACAGAGTGCAAGGGGACAGGTGCTCTGATTCCTGTGATGAGCTGAAGTTGATGACTCCTAGTTTGCTCATCTGTGCAGCAGAGAAATCAGGCAGTTGAGGTAACACACTGACATGCATTTAGCCCCAAAGCCTCTCCAGCTAGAGCTGTGAGAATGGCTTTTGTTCTGCCACAAAGGAGAGGAGAATTCTCATGTATATTTTAAAGAGCATGCTGAAAGCAAGGACTGATCTTCCTTACTAAATCCAGAGAAATTCTATTGAACTCAGTGAAAATTGCATCTGAAATCTCTCAGAGTGATAGCAGGATCAGGTCTTGCAAGCTCTCTGTTATGCCTATAGAGTTAATTGCCATTAGCAAATTTATTTTCATTTGCTTCTGTCTAAATGAGCCATGAGAATCCAGCCATCATTACAAATAAGTGTACTAACACTGGTAGCATTGTCCTTTCCTGTCTACTGCTTCTCTCCTGTCCTCAGTTGATTTGGACACAAGTGACATCAGTCACTTCTGGAGTGATTGCAGCCAGGGTAAGTGGATGTGGCAGAGAAAGAAAATTGCAGGAGGACCTGACCCAGCCGAGAAGCAGAGAGACACTGCCATGAATCAGTCCAGGAGATGACTGTGCACATCTGCAAATCAAATGGAAGAAAGGATGTGATTTTATGGCATCACTTGTAATGCAAGAGACTGTAAATTCATCTATAATACAAAGTGGACTAAAAATTTCAGCAGACTGTTGACAGAGGATGTGTGCTCTTACCTCACATAGAACTACAGAATGTCTGATGGCTCCTGGGTATGAATATAGTTGGCAGCTGCTCTTGTGTTGTCATTGTCTGCCTCATCATTATAGCTACAGCTCCATCCCATCCTTAATTTTGGCAACTGAGCAGGTACAAATTCTTGCATCTGCAAGGATTTGCACACATAAAATTGTATTTTAAATTTGGAGGCATCTTTTTACCCTCTGCTTTCACTGGAGAGTGAATAGTTGCTGACTGTGTTCTCTTCTGGGGTGGGGGACCCTGAAGTAGACAGGTAAACAACTTTTAAACTTCCTCACTCTGTCAAGCTCACACAGATCTGCTTGAAGAAGCCACACTGCAGTGGAATGCCACAACACAATATAGGCTGGTAAGAAAAGGCAAGCTGATGTAATTAAAGAAACCTGCCAATAAGAAAATGAGATTTAACTTACCTCTGACATCTTCATTGTAGGGGGCTATATGGGAGAACTGATGTCAGCTACCCAGATTTTACAGCAAATCATGCTGGTGCTGGACAGAAAACTTTGGCTTTAATACACAGTCATCAGTGTCAACTCCCCAACATGCTGCGAGGCACAGTTTCTATTACAGCTTTCCTGCTGGAAATTGAGCAAATATACTTAAAACAAAGCAAACTAAAATGTCACAGTCCATTAACAATAACTGAGCAGAACTGAGAAAGGAAGAACAGGATAGCTCAAGGAGTCAGGAGCTGAATTACCTGCAGAGAGCATAGACACAAAGGGATACACAGATCAGACATAGTCACCAGCCACTGTGTATTACAGCCAAAATGTTGGTCAGCCATCGATGTATCCGTCTCCATAACACCCCTGCATCTGCCCATCTCTACTTGCCTGTTACACAGGCCATGGGTGTCAATGACTCGATAACTTTTTCTTATAAAATACCTGGGCTGACCTGGCTGAAGGCATGATTTATTGCAGTTTTATCCATAACATTTTGCAAACTGTTCCTGTGTCTCTGTTTTACTCTTCCATGAGCAGCTGTTAGAGTCTTTCTTCTGCATACTTAAAGTCTTCATTTTCTTCTCCTCTGGCAGCATGTTGTTTATATTCCCTGATTAATCAAAGGAACTTGAGAGATAGCTAGTTTATTCAGTTTGATTTTCGGCAGAAAGGTAGTCTCTTTAAACCTTGGAGTAATGTTATACAGTCTTCCTCAAATCTCCCCTTTCCCACAAAATGAAGACGTTGGTTTTGCCCAGCTCAAGACACCGTTTGAAGTCATATTGTAGCTGTCTATACATCAGTGGAAAACACAAACATCTGCACTGAATTGCTGTCACACTGGGCTCACAGCCACTGTCTAGTTTCATTCACCTGCTTCAGCTACTTCACTTCAGAGCTCTGTGGATGAGGAACTCCTTTTATTTCCTGCATACATTGGGTTTAGCTGGCATACATTAAACTAATAGAAGCAATAAAAACACAGTGCGATTTACAGATAAGTTGCTAAGGTATCTAAACCTGTTCCAGTGGATTTCCTGATGTTGAAGCTGATGTTTTAGCAGACCGATTGTTATAGCTGTCTAAAAGCATCTCTGCAGTATGACAAAGACAGTCCTAAGTCTGAGACACTTTCCCTGCCATGCCCTTGTTTCAGAGTATGATGACTTGAAAAGTATGTGGTGGAAGGAGGGAACAAGTGGTGACATCTGGTCACACAACATAATGCCCACATTTAGGACATGCCATTGTGCACACCTAGTTTCGTAACGGAGATAGACAAGCAAGACTATCATCTTTAATCAAATATGCGTGCATACTATTGTCTTAGTCACAAGTGGTCTAGGATGAAACCATGGGGACCTTCCAAGGTCCTTTGTAAGCAGTAGCATTCCTCCTTGGCAAATAGATTGGGAAGCAGTCCTGTGGATATATTTCCTCATCATTTTCTCGGGTGAAAGGAGGCAGTTTCTCAGCTCTGGGATGCCTTCTGGAATACATCAGCTAGCCATTGCTCTGTAGTTAGTCCTGATGCACTTTCAGGACTCCTGTCCCACTTTAGATTTCCTCTAAGCTGCACATAGTGAAACAATGCAGGAGAATAAAAGCTGTAGGAAGGTCCCATGGGTCCCAAAATTTATGAAATTCAGGTTGGTGAGTGGGCTGGGATGCTGGATCATGATTGAAATGTTGGCACTTAGCTACATCTCTAGAAACTAGCAGCTAGGACTGACAGATTAAATTATTTGCTATTTCTAAGGCAACAGTTCCCAGCCTTCAGTGTGCATTCTCCTGTACCAGAGAGATTTGTGATGTTCTGTATCGATTTATTCATTTTTATTTTCTGTCATCTAGTCTGTGTGCAGGACGCAGGCAGCACAGTGGGCCTGTTTGTCCTGGCTTTCTCCTACTCTGACCATGTATGCCAAAACAAGTCTTTGGAAATACTTCCTCCATAGGCACTTCCACACAAAATCACACTGGAGAGGAGGCGTGTACAAACATGTGCAGGCAAGGCACATGGGCAAGGTATCAGGCTTGGTGTCTTGCATGAACAGGGTAGGAAATTTCCTTCTGTGTTGCAATTTCTCTCCTATCCTTACTGCTAGCATTGCCTGCTGCCTTACTGTGTTTCTCTGGTGGACAAAGTTATCCCTTTCCTTCCAAACCACATCATATGACTTTAGCTGCCACTGAAGGAGAACAGACATGGGCCAACCCACTGCAAACATGCATGGGGTCTGTGCCAGGCAGTGGAAGACTTTCCTGTGCTAATGCCCCATGTTGTCAGCTGAGGACTTCATTTAACAAGGGATTCCTTATGTTCTAGTGCCAGGAAGTAATGTGGAAAAACACAATTAAAACTAATAGTTCTCTGAGATACGTTGTGCAAGCCAACCTGGAGAGGACAACACTGTAATCTTTGTGGTGTTATTGTAACATATTGCCCATAAGGAATAACAAATATCAACTTCAAATTAACGTGATGATACACACACTGAAAGCTAAGTGGAGTGAACGAGGAGAGACCAGAAATAAAACAGGCTGCTCTCCAGATATTATTCTGAAAATTAAAGTGAGTGGATGGAAGATGTACATCACAAAAATAATCTGTTATGCTCAGTGTACCAGAGCAGAACTTTCACCCTTTTACACTCTCATTAAAATGCAGCCATTTTTGTTTCAAAGGATTAATATGTTGGCTCTAAAGAGAAGAAAAATGTGATTCATGATGTGCTTGGAATTCAACATTGTTAATTGAAAATAACCCTAGGCACTTACACAGTGCTTTTCAGCTCATAATCTTGAAACTAGTTTTTTTTGTTTTTTTTTGGTTTTTTTTTTTTTTTTTTTTTGTGGATGAAATTCATTCATGTAAAGGGGCTGCTGAAAGACTTGGGTGCAGCAAAAATCTCACCAAAAAGTACTGTGGGAGCTCTTGTATGCTTATGCTGTGCACTAAGGCAAACACCATTTTGGGCAGAAGGCTTTTGAACATGTGGGGACTCACTGTCACCTAGGAATGAAATACCTGTTCGTAAAAATAGCAGGGAATGATTTATGATGGTTTGGCTACAGCTGAATGAATATTTGTACAGCTAGCTAAAACAAGCCCCGTGGAAACTCTGGAAAAGTGTACTGGTGCAGTCTGACTTCTGTCACTCTGAACATGGAAAAATATTCATTGTGAAATGAGGACTTTGTAGCCATGTGCAAACTCCTAATCAAAATTAATGTAGATAAGAAATTACTAGTGGTGGTTGTTGGCCACAGTGGATCTTCTGATGCTCTGAATCCTCTGGTTTAGCATGGGGGTGCAGGGCATCATGAAGTCCACTGTGATCAACAGCCACAGAAGGCTCCCCAAAGGACTTGCCCAAGACCTCAAAGGTAGGCAAACTATTAAGGGACTTGATGAATTAGGGTCAGCAGCACTCAACTCACCTGCGTAGCAAACAATGTTTCTGCTTGGCAAGCGAGGAAACAGGCACACACAGTGTGATGGCTTGCCTAAGGTCATGGAACAATTTAGTCTGGAGTAAAATGAAAAACACTTGAGTTAAGTCCTTTCCCCCACCCTCCCAGTGTCAAATGAAGAAGGAGCACCATTCATGTACTATGGTAATTTCATAAAGCATGAAGCAAAAGCCATTAAAATTAATAAAAGCAGAAACAGCTAATTGAGAGAGTGCTCTGTTCTTTTGTTTCTGGAGTATTACAATGATATTCTGTAGTGGTGCTGTGAGGATTTACAGTTTACCTGCTTGTACAGTACTGCCATCGATGTGTTGGAATGAAGATTTATCTTTGTAAGCCATTTGTTTCTGAACTCATTGTGACCTACTTTAAGTTTGCTGCTAAGCGTCTGGGATTTAGAGTGGCTGGGAGAGTGATGTAATCAAAGTCACACTTGGGTACATGGAGGCAAAATAGGTCATTGGTATCAATGCTAGGCCAGGAAATTTTGCAACGTGCAACCAGATTAAATAAGTCACTCTGGAATAAAGATGAAGAGGGTACCACACGCTGAGAGGAAGGATCTGTTTGAAGTGGAGAGAACAGGAAGATGTATTTCATGTGGCTAATTGAAGCAATAATTCCAGCAGGAAGACTTGTTACTGATGAGTGTATCCAACACCTTTGAAAGTCCCCTGGGAAGCAGAGGTGATGAACATCTTTGATAAGTCATTTTCTGCAGGCTTCCACAGCCCTCCTAGCCCCTAGTGACCTTCTTGTACCATCAGCTGGGGTCTGCCATCTACAGCTCCTGAAAATAGAAATAGCTTTCTTTCACACTGTGTCTGGGGGCACAGGTAATGAGATAGGGAAAGATGCAGATACAAGAACCAATGAAGATCACTAAATCCAAAGTGCTGTATTCTGTACCCAGCTTTGGCTCTGGCTTCTCTGAGGAAGAGCTAACTATAAGCTGCATGTAAATTGCCAGTGATATTAAAACACTTGGCTCTAAAGAGACCTTGGAATGAGAAATGCCACACAGAAGCTATTACTGTTGTAATTTTACTGTGGGCAGTTCCCTGTCAGCCTCAAAGAGTGGTGGAGGAGAAGGGTGGAATGGAGGAGGCTGGAGGAAAAACCTTTAGGATGAGCAGAGAGGGCACTACCTGGAGAGAGCTTATGATAGGGCTATGAACAAATCTCTTATACCAGAAAATCAGAGAAGTAAATGAAAAAGCACTTACTGTTGTCAGCAAGGTCAGGATTTCACAGAGGCCTGACCTTCAGCTTTATGTAGTCCAAAGTATAGGTCACAGCCTCACAAGAGGAGCTCCAACAAAGTATGGCACAGGAGTGATTTTTGCCTTTAAGCTCTTCGATATGTCAGCATGGCTTTTATGACCTGTTCTTCTCTCATATGTGTGACCTCTTCCCAAGGCTCTGCAGTGAGTTCCCTGCAGAGGTCATTAGTTCTTCTCCTGAGACAGCAAACATGGAGGCAAGGGGCAAAGAAAAATTTGGGTTTCACAGGAGCTCAGCACAACATTCTAGAAACATCATCTCTGCTTCCTAGACAAGATATAGGTAGGCACAGAGCCGAGTTGGTCCTCAGATGGCTTTCCGAGCACATGATAGGAAAAACACTGGCGGTGTTTCGATTATCACTCTGCAGCTCTTCAGACATGCCACAGTCCTCAGAACCCCGAGTTCACCACAGCACTGGGCCTCTATGTGTTAATGGAGTGGGACCTGCTGCTGTGGGCAATGCTTCCACAAAGCACGCCTTCCCTGCCAGCACAGAGGGAAGAAGCGACAAAATCACTGAAGTTGTTTGACTCTAGCAGAAGGTGGAGTTTGATGTCCATTATAAAAATCACAAACAGGGAGCCTAGTCCTTGGCCCTCACCGTCTCCCAAAATTAAGTAAATTTCCCACAGAAATGAGAAGAAATTTTATCTGAATAAACCTCCAGAATTTACTGGCTTTGCTTTGCTTAAGTAACCGAGGAGAATTTAAACTGATCATTTATTTTCCCATGGAAAAATCCCATGAACTGTAATAGAGGAGACCCTGAAAAGCTTTCATCTTAATTACTCCAGAAAATTACAGAGAATTAGATCCTTTCTAATGGTTTTCTGAATCATCCTTTGGTATTTGATAGCAGGAATATAATTCGCTATTGAATTGTATAGACTAGTGGAAAAACAATGCCTATAGAAAAGTCTTCACTATCTATTAGTGTCTATAGGGCTTCCCTATAAAAGGTTTCTAAAAGCCTTTTATTTACAAATACTTCCAGGGGGTTCTATTATGCGTACACCTCTGTTTATAATGCCCACTCATTAGAGTAAGAAAAGCAAAAATAGACAGCAGAGACCGGTGATCTGGTTTCTGGGAAAAAGGACAGCATGAAATCTCAGGACACCATCCTCATAACCCCATGAAAATGCATCACATAGCCAAGAAAGGCAGAAAAAAGCTAAGGTTTTGATGCTGCACAGAGTTCCTGCTGGCAGACCCTTGTTCCCACCTAAACTCTGGAGCTCCAGGGAGGTGCAAAGAGCTTTACTTTGGATTACAGCTTCATAGACTAACACTGTAAATTGATAATGGAGTTTGATCATACCCTGGAAGCTTGCCTGCAAGAAACAATGACTGCATGTGTAATGCAGCAATAACTGATCAATTCCTTGTTTACTTCCTTTAGCCGAGCAGCCTGGTCTTTCAACTGCAATTACAGACTCCTCCTGAGCAGACTGTGCTGTATGCAGCCTGTTTCTTTCTCCCCTAGTACTTGTCACACTAACAGAATAAGACTTCCCAAACCCTGCTCTGCACCCTCCCTCCCACCTCACAGACATCAATACTGGCACACAGCTATAAGGAGAACTGGATCTTAGTTGTGCAGTCATTTGCTACAGATCCAGTCTCACAGTTAACATCAAAGTTATCTTTAATGATAGCCATTGGAATCAATTTACAGCTCTTCAGTTCCTGATGTAAATCCTTCTATTCCCTCCTGACTCTGGGGAGTCTTTCTCTATAGCTATCACTTTTTCTGCTGGTTGAGGGTGCTCATGGCACTCGTGCCTCCAGGTCACATCCTACTGTTACAGTCTCCTTAATGACACTGGTGCTGGAGGGGATGAGGCTTCTGATGAGGAGGTGGTTTGCAATGTCATTTCTTCAGCAAAGAAGTGACAGTCACAGGAGTGCTGTACCAAGAACTGAGCCCTAGTGCAAAGCTATGTCCTGCAGCATCTGCCTTGCTTAAGCTTCTGAGGAATTCTTGCATTCAGAGCATGGTGGTGTGCTGTCCTGCACTTGGTGTATTTAGGGGTGATGCTAAGCTCCTCTTCCAAAAAGCCTGTCAACAGGCTTTAAGTAGTGGCTACGCAATATCTGCTTTGGGCCTTTTCCATTTCTGATGGGCATTTTTGTTTCTTTTCCTGCTTATGCTAACTGCTTTTGCTCTGCTGTTATAGAACCTTGAAGGAAAAGACTTTGCTGAGTGTAGTTGTATGCTTTTCAACAGATCTGTTATTCCAACACCTGATGGGGGACGTGCTGAACAGTTCCTGACACTAACGCTCTCTGCCAGAGTTCCCCTGAGTTTAAGCAGTACAGCTAAGGCTGCCAGATGCAAGTGTTTGCAGAGCTGAGAACAACAGAAGTCATAGCAAATGTCTAGGCATCTATCCTCTTTCACCTCTTGCAAGTTCACAGCAGGGAAAATGGAAGAAAGATGACAGCGGCAACGTCAGGATTTGCCTGTGTCTGCAAAAGAGCTGAGGAGGGAAGATGAAACACAGTGACTTTATGTGACTTTCTTCCTAGGCGACAACATGCCAAGCTTTCAGAACAGGAGTCACAGAGGGATTCTAGCACAAAAGGATATTGTGGCTTTTTTTGAGAAAAATTGATTTAGGAAAATGTTACGAAGGTCCTTCTGTGGCAGGTATCCCAACATTGCATACCCATGCATTGAAAGTCCACTTGACAAACGGTGTTCGATAATCTCAGACTAAAGGATATTTTTCATTTCCCAGGGACCCATTTATATTTCGGGTATTTGTTTGCCAGCTGCTAGCACAAAATGCTTAGCAGTAAATACAGGTCATTTCAGCAAGCAGAAAACAGCATGCCCAATACTGGAAGTAGAAAATAAATTATTTTAGGTCTTAGATTTATAAGTTGAACTAAAGCTAGAAAAACACATTCATGCATGTTGCAGTTCTGGCAAGCCCCGGCTCACTAGTATCTTTCTTTTGTGAAAAGTACAATTCCCTTGATTTTCCCTAACTTTCCTCCCCTCCCCACCAGCCTCACGTTTTTTCATTATTTTTCGTTTGCAATTGTCTGTCTTGGCAGACAGACAAGTCCTGTGTTCAGGATACAAACTCCTACTCCTTGTTATAGACCACTAAAATGTTTTATCTGACACATTTGTGGTCTGTCATAAGCATTACAGGAGATTTTTTTTCATTATAGGTTCTTGTTGCCTTTTGTTTATCCATCTCAGGTCTTCTCTTCCTCAGAAATGAACCTATCTACTGGCCAGAGTTGTGCTGAACGCTGCTTCTCAGCAACGCAAAAACCATGCTTTTAAAAATGTCTCTGCAGTGTCCAGGGGATGTCCCTTTTGCTATCAGATGCAGAAAGATTTTTAGTGAAGTAGGGCAGTTAAATACAGTACAGAGCTCAGGCTTCCTGGATTTCATTTTATGTTAATGTATTTTTATAGAAAGATGCTCAGAAAGCTCTTAGATCTTCATGCTAATGAAAGGGAAATTGATATAGAAGTCAGAGGTTTGACAGTTACAGATTGGAATATTCTGACAGGAAGCACAATGTGGGGAAAGGCAGAGGAAAGGGACTATTGGCTTTCAGCACATAACTAAGGGACTCTGTTTTCTCTTTGTGTGGCTGCTGCTACAGGGAATTGCAGCATTTCCTGCAATCCTCCTTTTTCCCACTGCTTTATGACAACTTGTAAGAAGTGTGTTCTTCAGGGACATAGGAAAGAATCTGGGGGATGGAGCCTTTCTTGTTTTCAAACTTGGAAAAATATCCGTCTTTTACGGCTACAACCACTACCCAATGGTCTGAAGAACTGAGTCACCTGAGAACTCAATGTGGGATTTTAAATAACAAATGATGCTGGGATTGGTACATTATGAGGCTCCAAAGAAGTAGCAGGGATGTCTAAATCACAAGGACAGTTGCTATTTAACAGAGCCTGCATGAAAAATGCCTTATTGAAATCTTCCCAAGACCTGCAGAATGAGATGTGGGGGTTAAACTGCTGCTGGTAGCCACCTTGTGAGCAGAGGTTTGGCACAGGAGAAATGGTATAATTGTTTTTTCTTACCCTAGATCTATATATCTGCAGGCACAGACCCGCTGGTAACTTTTCTAAGCTCCTGGGTAGGAAGAGAGTTGCTGAGTGAGGTCTCGGAGTACACAGTGAAATGAAACAGAAGTGATAATGGCCAGTTCTTCATTATGTTTATATCTGATTTCCAGTACGATAGGGCCCTGATTCTCATTTGTGGCTTTTGGTATTACTGTAATACAAGTAATTAGCTACACATGAACAACAGCAATGAGTGTAGTCAAGCCATATATAATGCACGCAGAAGTGTAAGGGAGCATGTCTTGCTGTTTGTATTCTCTAGTCTGCTTTACCAGAATTTATTTATTATACAAGGAACTAAACCCAAACACCAAAGCTGTATCCTCTCCATGTAGGGGGAATTTGCACATAGATCAGGGATTTCATGTTCTGGCCATATCCCTGTATCAGAGCATTAGCTCCAGTACAGCACTACAATGCTCAACACTGCTCAGATCTGAATCCAAATTTTACTATTTGAGATAATCCCAATTTAAAAATAAAACTAATGACAGAAAATTGACATAAGCCCAGGAAATGAGCAGCAGAAATGTTTCCAAACATTGCTTACAGAGGCCCTGAGCCAACCCACTTATAGACTATGAAATTTATCAGATCAACTTCAAAGGTGTCTATGTACAATCTAATTATACTTAACAACAATGAGATAAATAGATCACCAGTATATTTTCACACACCAAAAAAAAAAAAAAAAAAAAAAGAGAACACCAAGGCAAGAATAGTAAATAGACACAAATAGTTAGTGTCTGAAGCTGGTTTAGAATCAGGAGTCTACTTCTTAGAACCTTACTTCAAAAACCTTGATGGATACACAAGCTAGATGTATTTCTAGCTTGGGAAATGCACTAAGCATCTGCTATTCTTTTAGAAAATGTTTTAAGCATCCCAAGTATGCGTACTTTGAGGCTGGCTATGACAGATGCCGTGCCATTGTTTCAAAAGATTTTAATGAGCACAGCTTCGCTGCCATGTGGACGGCTCGATGCTGTGTTCTGCTGACAGGATGTAGGACTTCACAACTCTTCACAGGGGGAGGCATTTCTTTTTTTTTAATCATCTGGAGGAAAAGTTTAAGTCTGTCAAGGAGGTAACACACCCCTCTTTAAAACTCTCTCAAGATTGTGGTGTGTGCTGGGTGCAATTGATCTGTCATAATCTTTTGCATATGGAAATTGTGCCTGTAAATCACCCAGATTTTTATTTACAGACACTAACTTAGACAAAGGGGTGACCTGGGGGGGTCATGGGCAGGCAGAGCTTCTCATGGTCTCTGGGAAACATCTGGGACACACTAGGTGCTTGGAGAGAGACAGAGCTGAGTATAATCCATGCTGCTTTGGCTGGCAAATTTCACAGCTGGTACCACACATGTCACCATGTGGAGGCAACTCTAAGTGGTGAAATTAATAGGGTGCATGGGCCAGAATGGGACTGGCTTTCTTCTCTAAATGGGGAAAGGGAAGGGGGAGCCCTGGATACAGAGCAGGAGCCCAATTCCTTGCCAGGTCCAGATCTCCAGAGTCTGGGAGTGCTCTGGTGGGGCTGTGTGACTTTATGTTCACTACAGTTCCTTCAAGTCTTGCCCCTTTAAAGCATATAACTTGAATAGCAGAGCCAGGGAGAGATCATGAGTCTGAACTTCATCTGAAAGACTCTCCTTGCCCTGAGACTGCACTAAATTCAGCCTTTCTTGATCCCAGCCTTGTGGAGCCTGAAGACTGCTACCTGTAACTGCTGTTTTGAAGATATTTTTGAGGTGTGTGAAATAGAGGCAAAGTTTCTGGCACCAGAACGAGGGGAAGTCCTAATGCAGAGAAGCACAGGGAGTACTTCAGTGATGTCATGGCATGCTGTGACATTCCAGTCCTGTCCAGGAGTCCCAAAATGCCTCACTCCAAAACCAGACTAGGGACTGCTAGTGAAGGGAAAGACCTGAAGATCAGCAAAGCAGCTGAAGTACATAAGGATATCACCAGGGCAGCCTAATGAAAGTAAGCACCTGATAAATGTGAAACCAGGTTTGATGCCACTCTGGGCTCCTTTCTCCTGTGACTGGCACAGATCTGGGAATGAATGCCACAAAGAGAAAGCATGTAGGGAGGAGAAAAGGGAAAGGAGGGAAATCTCCGCTGGGATTCAGCTATCAGTGGGAAGAGCAGAACTGGATACAGAGCCAGTGAAGGAGAGACAGGAAGATGGCACAGCAGGATCCTTGGTCTGCTGCTGCGAGCCTCCCTCCCTGTGCATGGCTTACTTCCCCGCTCTGTGTCACTCTTCTTATCTGCACAGACAGCCTGTTCTATAGGCCAAGACCAGGTTTCTGCAACACAAGGCACAAAGGACCTTTGAACAGCTTAGAAGGTACTGCGATAATAGGAAGCAGGAATTGCAGCCACCAGATTGGAAAAACAGAGCGCTTCCAGTCAGCAGTTTTGTTCCTGGTGAAGCCCCTTGCCACGTGAAACTTTGAGCTCCAGCTGCTTCAGTGCTAAGTACAGAAAAGGAAGATGTTTCTTGAGTCTACTTTTAGCATCAGAAAATCTGGGTACAGTTTCTATGAAATGAGGGATGATTGTAGCTCATTCTGCGTCATACTCTAATTACCAGCTGCAGTGAAATATCTTAAGATGATGTATCTGGGGCTCCATCTTATTTCTGGATCTTCTTCCAATTAATTCCCCCTACCAGTTTGCAGATCCTAAAGGAGATCCACTGAGCATCAGGCCCTGAGTTGCCTGGTCTTTCTCCCTTGGTATCCCAGGGCAATTGCTCTTCGTAGCTACTGCAGAACTGTTTCACCACTCTTAGGATGGTGGTATTAATACTCACTTGCTATACAGCAGTTTTTTGAGACAGCCTATTCAAGTGCGAAAATAATTTTGAGGTCTCAGGTCATGCTACAGAAGTGAGAACAGTTATTTCTTCTCTTTCGCTTCATTTCTCTGTGGCCTGTTCTATTTCTAAATGCTGGAAGTGGTGCTAAGAAAAAAATAAAAAGGATATCTGTTCTGCAGCAGAAAAAGAAGAGGAAGTCTATTTTGCAGGAGAAAAAGAGGAAGACACTTTGAAGGAAAGAGAAAACACATGGGAGAAAGGAAGAGTGCACGTGAGAGGGAGAGCACAGATTCCAGTGCAGGTGAGAAATGGTTTAGTAGTCGGGGTGTTCAATCCCTATCCCAAATAAGGTGAATGTCCTCATTGGTAAGTCTTGGGTCCAGTATGGCAGATGCCACAGAGTCCTCTTAGTCCCTAAATAATGCTCACAAAAGGAGCTTTGAGGATGCTGCAATGTTTCCACAGAGAGTTCAATTTCAGAAAGAAAAAAGATTTGGTAGAAAAACTCATGGCCAACCGTACTTGTAATCTCATTCTCGTTTATTTGCTCAAGTAATCCCCAGTGCTTGATTTACGTAAGAGTTGAATTAACTGTGTATTTACTCAGAGATCTTAAATTGCACTGATGTGATGAGGTAAAATTGCACGCTGATGCAGTTTCAAGGGTATTAACAAGCATATGACAGTGCAGCAGATCCCACTTGGCACTGAGAGACCCAAGCACGTTCAAAGATTTCCAGAGAAGGTGATAAAAAGGCTCCCTCTTTTGCAAGTACAGCTGCTTTTCATGAAGGAGAATTTCTCTCAGCACTGAGGTGGGGCAGAGAGGTGCGGTACCTGTCTGAGATTCTTGAAGAAAATTAAAACTGCTTGCTCCATGCTGCTCTCGGTGAACAGTGTTGGCTTGAGCTCAGACACTAAACGAAGCACATTTTCTCGTTCTGAGCAATTTCTGAATAATGCATGGTACCAGGAATAAAACAAACTCCAAATGAGCAAGAAGCATGGAGCAGTTAACACCTTGATCTAATGGAAAATTTCTGCAAATATGAAGGTGACTGTAACTTCAAGCAGAGGTGCCATTAAAAAAGGCAATCAAACTGAAATCTCCCTTGCCTCTGGCATTAAGTGTTTCTGAAGCACTTTATGTTTCCAGTAGATGTTTAGTGAATTCAGGAAATCAAAGCTAGCTATGAAGCTGTTATTGAATGGGATTTAAAATTTTTAAACGAAGAAGGGGAAAAAATGACAATGTAAGTCTGTGATTGATGTGGGTGGAGAGTCAGTGTGACTGTTTGTTGACCCACTGAAAAACAGAATCTGAGACAAAATGCTCATGAAGAAGCTGCTGGAATCCCAGAATTGAAATACAATGCAGCAAATAAGACATGGTTAAGAAAGCAAGCTACACAGTCCATGAAGCCTGTGGAGAACATCAGTTTGAAAAAGATGAGGCAAGAGGTTTGGGGGTTCGCTGGCAGTCTGCACCATGCAAAAGTGAAACAAGGTTACCCACACGGCTAGAAATGGTTATGGCAAGCACACAGGGGATTTACAGATGTTTGGAGGAGGACAGGGCAAAACAGGAGGTCTTGAAGTGGTTTGGGGTTTGGGAGCTACTGTGACTCCTGTGGGAGCGGTGTTATCACAAGAGGGAGCTGTCTGCCTGTAGGAGATTGTGACCCCAGACAAAAAAAACACTGCAGAGAGGCAGCAACAGGGCTCTCAGGCCCGGAGAGGGGCAGGAGGCAAGAGGTCCTGAGTGCTCAGACAGGCAGGGACCACAGCAGGCTAGCACGAGAGGGCACAGGCTGAGCCAGGCAGGCCACCAACACTGACCACTGCCAATTGCTGTTTTACAAGCCAGATCCTGCATTATGTTAATGCTATCAATTAATTGTTTTTATTTGTATGCTTTGCTGGGGAGGGAGATGAAGGAATGGTGCTTGGTCAAAGTCAACCATGGTGCCGGTCAGAGGTTCATGTGACAATGCAGCTGATCACCAAGGCTCAGTGGGTGAATGAAGTCGCTGTGTGTCCGTCAGCTGTGAGCAGTACCTGAACACAATAGGTCCTGTGTACCCAGCAGAGGGCATGTGCATGCACACACACGTGCTCCTACCTTTACCTTTGGGACACCATTTCTTAGATAATGAGCATATCAGTGCCCTCAAAAGCTGTGTAAGTAGTTAAAGGATGAAGCCAGAGGCATCAGCTGTTTCCCTTTGAATAGGCTGTGGTTTCTGTTACAGGGTCCAAATCTACCCTTGATTTTCATTCTTCTTTCAGATAAGGTCCCACTGCAAGAGGTGCTGAACTCCCAATTCTGATCAAGATTAGTAGTCCAGAGGAGCCAAGCCACATCCCCGAGCTCAGGTCTAATCACTAGCATTTAATATGCATCAGGGAAACCAGTCTGTAACCTCTTCACACTGATCTTAGTTTCACCTTCCTGTTTTTTCTCTGAATGCCTCATGCCTAATTTTCATAGACACATTTTACCGTACTCTGGGACTGAGCTGAAAGCTTTGTTTCCTGCCAAGAATCATGAGAGGATAATACATATCCATGCAGTTTGCATCAGTGCCATAGCATCTGAAATGCCCTGTAGAAGGCTAACATGATATATTTGTATGCTCCCTGGGCAGGCAGACAGACAGTTCTTCCAGTGGATGCACTAAGGTAAATAATGGATTGTGCTAGAGATGTTCAGTGATGGGACAAGGCACAGAAGATCAGGGAGAAAACCACTGCAGGTTGAAAAGTTAGAAGGCATTAAAAATACATACAGAAGAGAAGCATGCAGTCTTGGCGATGAGGGAATGGATGGAAATCAGAGGTCCAGGCTCCTTGCCACAGGCTGCCTGACCTCAGGGAAGTCTTCTGAGATCCCATTTCCCCTCCTATCCTTTGTCTATTTAGCTCCCAGGAGCTTCTAGGCAGGGTTGGTCTCAAGTGCTGCAGTGAGGATACTTTATCCTGGTCATTGATTCTAAGACATGTGATAAAATAATTCATATATATATATATAAATACACACACATATATAAACAATCTTCAGGATGCCATTAGAGCAAAAAAGGAATAAGCGCAGAATGCCTCGGGAACATGGGAGGAGCAGAGTTCCCAGCCGGTTATTAATCCACTT
>VXBH01001912.1:474160-534648 GCA_013400035.1 Rynchops niger | reverse complement strand
CCGGCACCAACAGCAAGCCTCCCTTCCCGGAGCTGGATTTCCGATCGGGAGCCAGGGTGGAGGAATTGAATAAACTCATCCAGGAATTCACCAAGCACGACCAGAGGGAGTACGACGACCAGCGAGCCCTGGAGATCCACACGGCGAAAGACTTCATCTTCTCCATGCTGGGTAGGGCAGGGACCGTGCGGGGCGGGGGCGGTGGCGATGCCGGTCGGGGACCCCGGGGCAGGGCTTCCCGACGATGCGGCACTTTTCCCCGCACCGAACTGGGGGGGACCCCGGCCGTAGGGCGAATCTCGCCCCCAGGAAACTATTTTTTTCCTGTCCTATCCACATAAGCCTTGAGCAGCGATGTATTTATAAGCACGGAGGAAAGGCTGGGTCGCAGAGCTGGCCGGTGCCCGAGAAAGACGCTGAGCCAGCTCGGCTGGAGGCGAGGAGAGCCCGACCCTTTATTGTTCCCCCCCCCCAACTATCAAGGCTGTATGAAACACGGATATTTTTTTCTGGGCCGCTTATTTTGATTTTTAGACCGGCTGATGCTTGTACAGGAGCATCCTCTGAACTGCGTTTCTTGCTTAGGTTGCAAAACTTGCTGCGAGTGTAGCAAGTCAGATTGTGGCGGGGGAGTCCTCATCTGCGTGAAACTTTGAATCGTGGGCAGGGATCCTCAAACCAGGGTGAAACATGTGTTGCCCCTTGCAGAAATCACCTGGGCTCTGGCGTGATTAAGGCTTTTTAGGATTACCAGTGAAACGAATGACTAACAACTCTGATTCTCTAGGTAGGCAGTTCCTGATAAATATTTACTTTGTTTTGACTAAGAAATCACTCACACAAATGAAAGCCTTCAGGATACGAAAAGATGTTCTTTAACATGCAGGCTGGACCTTGAAATCAGTCACACAGGTTTGAATCAATATCTCAAACATTTCTGCACGTAAAAGAAAGACATGGGTAAACAGCAGGTATGGCCAGTGAATGCTTCTTGGCATCTCAGAGGTGCGTATATACACCCTTGAAGCATATTTGGTACAAACTAAGTGTATGGTCTACATATACACCATGAATAACCTACATCGCTTTTCTCGTTCAGAAGCACAGAGCTATCCTATTGCAATAATAATTATTTTCTGTATTGGGGGGTGAGCACTGTAATACTTACTTCCTCTATAGCCATGAACATACTAAATAAGAATCAGCCTGTCCATCTGGTTATCTTGTAAGGTACCTGGATAAGTATAATTGCCTGCCGTGGGATTTGCACAGTTTTGAGTGTGTATGGCTTTTTCACCAAGGGCTGGACAGGATATAACAGACTAAATTTAGCCTGAGAACATGGACAACAAGTTGAAAAGTCAGTAGCATGTATATTTATAGTTGCTGTTATAAATATTTTTCCCTTCCTGTTTAAAAAAAAAAAAAAAAGATGTGGTGAAGCCATGGCTGCATCAAAGCCTGTAGGATTTTTGTTATTGAAAACCTGATCCTGTGGAAGTCATCCACTATTATGATCTGACACATTTTTCAATCAGGGCTTTAAATAACTGGCTGAGGAAGCAGGGCTGGATGGGATGAAGCAAAGAAGAGTGGAGAGAAAACAGCCAGAGCAGCAGTTCTGTATGTGTGGCTAGCAAGCAGAGATATCTTTATATGATCCTGTTCAGGCATTACTAGTCTTTGCAGAGGACAGGGACCTCAGCGTTTCTTCCTGCCTCATGCGAGAGAAGGCAAAAGAAGAAAGACAGAAGAATGGGCTGGAGTGTGCCTTGCTTTTCTGCAAATGCAGCCTAATGCCTTGCTGTTTGTGAAAACAGGGAGCCTTAGGCTGTTTAGAAATAAAGTGAATTAATGGGTCTGTCTTTGTTAATATAGTGGCTAGGAGATGAGTGTTCTTCAGTTTTAAATATATAAACTAAAACCAGTCTTTAAACAAAACCTGTATTTCTATTTAAGTTATGCCTGGCAATTTTCAATGAGACTCGTTTGTGAATAAAAGAAGAGACTTAAGGACCAAGCCCAGGACAGAAATGGAGATGGGGTGTCTCATCTGTCTTCATTACACCTAGAAGTTGTGTTTGTAGATCAGACCCTTCTTAGCCAGAGAGGCTCTTAAATCTAAAAGGATTTAACTTATTAATAAGTAGCTCTTTCCTCTGTGCCTGATCGCTCCCATACGTACTGCTCTTATCTCATCGGGCGATGATAGGAAAATTAAACGTAGCTTTCCTGATTTAATTACATTGGTGCGTAATTGGTGGATGAATGATAGGCGAGGAGACTTTGTGCAGATTCTCGGATGTTTGTACTCTGCATGGCTTGCCCTCTAGGTCAGATCTTTTCTTTCTATTTATATTAACTCTTTTTTGTCTGTGTTGTCTTGCCCTGGCTATTAGCAACTGAACTCCGGGAGATCTCAAGAGTCCGGCTATGATAAAATTAGGGAGAGGTACCACTTGTCATGCCTTTGTCCAAAATCTTGTGCCCCAGGCATTAGAATAGGACTGCAAATGACCTACCTGGGGTGGGGGAAGTGAGTATTTTCTGAATGTGGGCAATTCCTGGGCATCCCATTCATAGTCACCAAGACCATATAGTAGCACCCTACACTGAAACAACAGGTGTCGTTTGGTGCCTTCCCTGTATGCGCACTGGGCTGTGCCTGATCATTACTTGTCTCTTTGGCACAGGTATAACTGAGCCTCAAGGCTGTATTAATCAAGAAAACAAGTGGAGAAAAGAGAGTCTTGTGTTCTGGGCAGTGGGCTGGATGAGAGTGACCGAGCGACCCAGTCTCTGCCTGCCAGTCGTGAAAGGAGCTAATTACTTACTCTCCCTGTGACTCAGTTTTGGATTTTTTTGTGCTTAAAGAGTGATAAAGGAGTATTTTTGTCAAGTGATGATATTACAGTCAATGATATTTTGATTTTTAAAGCACTTGCCGCTATTGTGATGAGAGGTGCATAGCACTCATATTAAAAACCTTTTAGAGGTACCTGACATAGAGAGTATCGTTCCTGCAGTACAACTACTTCCAGGAAACTTCTTTAATAAACACTACCTGTCTTTTTCTGTTCAGCCTCTAAGTATAAAGTACTGTAATGCACAGGTGTGCTAGGCTTAAAAAAGCCGTATATTGTGCTCTTGGGAACAAGTACATTCCATTGAAATTTCTATTGCTGCCTCAACCCAGCCCATGTTATTAGGGATACTGACTCTGTGTTTTACTTCTTAACAAGAGAAGAGAAAAGAGCAAGGACATATGAATAAATACAGACTATACAGTGCTGTTTCCTCCAACGTTGGCGTTCAGTCATCTAGAGCAGTTTTCAAGATCTTGAGGTTGGTATTTTGTTTCCCTTTCCTATCATGAGACTTTTTCTTCTCTGTAGACTCAGAAGAGGGATGCTCAGGACCTTTCATGCCATTCTCTTTCCTCTCATTGCCCTCTCCCCGCAAAATCAGGGGAAGGATTGGTTTAAATTGAAAGTAAAGTGGCCTTTTTTTTTTTTTTTCTCCAGGCCTCTAGTGTATCTTTTTGTCACTTCTGTGGGAGCTGCCCACCAGGACAGGCCACTCTTTGAGGATCTGCAGCCAGCTGCAACTTAGAGCTGTTGACAAGACCTCTAGAGAGCTTGTATCAGCACCTGATACAGGAGAGGTGGTGATCCTATTCTGAGAGCGTTTTCCTTTTCTCTGATGTCTGCCTGGTGCTGAGCTGGGACTGCTAGCAAGTGTTTGTGATGGAGGCAAGTCTCATAGTGGAGGCAGAGCTGGCATCGGCAAAAGATTTCTGCTGCCAATACCAGTTTACCAAATGGAGCGAGTTACCCTGCTGGGCCCCTGCATCTGTAGCAAGGCTTCCAGCTGTTTCTTGGACTGATGGGCCCCTAGAACATGTGCAGTGGAGGTGCAGATTGCTGTGCTGAGAACACAAGTGTCCTGACAACAGCTTGCTTTTATTAGCATCTTCTACAAAGGAGCATTTTAAGGTTCTCCCCTGTGTCTGAGAGCTGTATAGCAGAACAACATTGGCAATGTGACTCTGTTGTGTGGGTTTGTGCAGTATTTTTTATCCCTTTCCCTACCTGTCATAACTTGCTGATGAAACCTCCTATTGTAGATTAGATTTCAGGCATTGTTGGAATTGTTACCCGTTTGTCTATGATGCATCATGGAAGTTCTTTGGTATCTGTTGTGGTGTCGAGCTGATGAAATAGCAACAGGATTGGAGTGATCTCTCTAGGGTTAAGTCTTTTGTGTGTGTGCGCCTTTTCTCAAGAGAGGCCAATCATGATAGGAGCACACTGTACTCTGAGGCCTATGTTAATAAAGGCTCCCTGCTGGCATTCCCTGTGCTGCTGAATGCATAACGCACAGCTGTTAAAAACAACCTTACTGTATTGCAGATTTCATTTCTGGCTTCTGTTGGGTCTCCTCTTCCTGCATGCCACACGTTTCTCTATTTGCATTTGAGGTTGTGGGGGCTTTGTGTTGCTTTTTTCTTAAGGGACCGGATACTATGCTGGTAAAGTAACCTAGCAAGGCATTGGTAGCTTCTAATTGATTATAGCTGCTAGAAGTCAACCAATTTCATCTCACCAGGAATTCTTTCCCTGTAACTAGTTAAAAAGGATTGGTTGCTTCCTCTGTCTCTTTGTTCAAAGGGATTGCTGCTCCATGTATGTGTGCAGTGAAAATAGCTTGAAAATCTTTCTCTCAATTTGTTTTAAGATGCTGGTACTTCACTTGCTAAACTACTGTTTTGAAACATTCGGCTGTGATGCAAAGTATTTTGTGTAATAGCTAGGAACATGTCCTAAGGGCACAAATTCTCATGGCAGGCTTGTCAGACTGCCCACCGCCTGTTCCTTCAGTCTGTGGAAATATTTGTAAAAGATTTGGGTGAACACTTGCCAAGCCCAATTACGCAATTATGTTTTAAGGGCAATTTTATAATTATAGTGGAGGATGGTAACCAGGATACGTGAGTTGTTGGGTTTCTGACTTTTCCTTTTTTCTTCCACATGACTTTGCATGAATGCTAAAACATTAGGAGCAATTCTATTCAGAAACCAGTTGTTCAACTTTCTTTTAGGCAGCTGGGTATTTTTGTAGGTGAAGCTAAATTAAAGGTAAATACAACATTGCTCAGGAAGGCTGGAGGACATGTTTTATTATAGCTTTGGTAATTTATAAGATGGATGTGTACTTAGAGACCCAGAGTAGCCCATAGGCAGAGTCCAGTCCAGAGGACTGCCTGGACTTCGAAAGAGAATCTCCAAGCTGTAAAATCTTTTGGATAGTTGGGATCGTTTTTCTTAGTTTTCACGTGACAAATGCCAATGATGGCTTTAACCATCTCCTATACAGCTAAACCTTTTGCATCTTCTCTTGGACCTTGAGATGTATACTCTTGCCCCTGTGCATGTCCCACTTCTGCTGCAAAGATGGTTTTCCCAGGCATACCTCTGAAACCGGTCCCTGTGTTCCTTTCTTTGTCTAGATCAGACTCTAGTGGTTTGTACTCTGCAAAATTGGTTAGGTGACAAAGTTCTAGCAAGAAATATGTTTAGGGCCAAGATATTAGCTCTTGCCTCCAGTCAAGGGGGCTTCAGTTGCCAGGGCTCCTTTAGCATGACACTGTGAACAGTGATTGAGATGACAACTGCACCTCCAGGCATGTCTGTGTGAGACCCTGTGGTGGCAGCTGCAGGTAGAGACTCTGGCATAGACCTCTGAACTCTCTTTGAGTCTAAGAAAGATAGACAGCCATTGAGTCTGTTACCTATGGCTGGGTGATACTAGTGTATGAAACTAACTTGAGAAGCAAGAGCTGTACCTCATTTCTTATGAAAAGAGGGTCTTAAGAGTTGAGTGCATTATGTAGGGTAACATACCTCTCGAGCCAGGTTTTCTTTTAGCAACTTACAGCTGGGATGGGTTAAGTTCCATATTCTAAAAGAAAAACATTAATTCTGCTCATCGGTAGCTTTCCCTGCTATCCTCTGAACAAGGAGATAAAATTCCCTGAGAGTAACAATCCATTCTATACACATACTATATGCACAACATACTGTATTGCTTTTTAGACCTTCTTTAATTAGCCTGTCTTCAGGGTATGAAAGAAGCAGTAGAGTAGATGGAGTTCTGGAGAAGCAAAGAAGAGTATCTGCCCTGCTTTTTTCCTCAGGAAAGCAGGGGACCTGTCATGGAAGCTAAAGCAGAAGGCAGCTTTGGATGTTGTACTCAGAGAATGTCCCATAGTGAGAAGAGCGGAGTGTGCCTGGATGGCAGCAAGGGTGAGAGATGAAAAATGACCACCTTTAGGTGGATATCTCAAGTTATCTGCCCAAGTCTTGTTCTGATCACTAGTAGTATGATCTGAATTCAGGAGACTGAACTGTAGCTTTATTGGAACTTGCAACCATACTTCATACGTTCCCCATCCTAACCATGGATTTTATATCCAGTGGAGGTTTATGACTTCTGTTAGCACAAACCTGTCTTACTGTCTGACTAGCAAAAATATGAAGGTTGGCTTCTTTTTTTTTGCTAATGCAACGGGAAGGCAGCTTATGAGACATTCAAAATAAATTTTTCAGCAGTAGCTGGTGTTCCAATTGACAGATGCTGCTATGGATTTTGCTCTCTTTCATAAGAACTCCACTGTTTGCTTTCATTTCTACCATTCTGTTGCATTCCCTTTTACTGCAAATAGCAATTGTCCTGGACTGAGTGGATTAATATGTGCCTTAGTACTTCAGCCAACCTGACAGGTCCCTGAATCGTGTACTTCTGCATTAGATAAACTTTCTGCAGTTCTTTCAAAGCACCATTTCAGTTACTTTCTGGTTGTCAGGAAATCAACATGTGCTGTAGTGTTCAGTTTGAGGAAGACAGATTCCCTTCTCCCCAACATATTTGACTTTTGAGCTTTTAATAAACACTTGATGCTAAGGAAGTTAACACAATCCTGTTAACGCGTTATATTTCACCTGTCAGACAATATGATTTTAATCTAATTTCAAGTATTTAATTAGAAGGTTGTGAATGCATTTTGTTAGGAGCATGCTGATGTTGAAAGTACAATTTGCATACCTCTGAGTGAGAGTGATTAATTACTTTAAGGTTCATAATATCTATGTCTTTGAAACAGCAGTGGTAGCTACTTCCACCCACTCATGTTTAGGGCTGTGGGCAGAAGTTTGCACAGCACTGGGTGGCTTCAGCTTGTAGAACAGGAGGTGGGTGGCATCCACTTCACTCTAAGAAAATCACTCTGTAGGTAAAACACTGAGTCAGGACACCCTAGACCTATGTTCCATTCTGAGCTGCCCCCAAATTTACACAAATCTGTGCAAGTTTATGAATATAATCATATGTAGTGGGACGTCAGTACTACCAGAAGCTTTCCTCGTCTCTTGTGCTACAGCAATTTGTGAAAGGTGGGGTGGTATCAGCATAGTGGAACATCCTGGTGTTGCTGTTCTTCATGATAGGATGGTTTAACCATGCAGCCCTCTGAACCTGAAGCTGGAAAAGGAAGTCTGTTTTTGAGAGTCTAGCCTCAGAAAGTATTTAAATAGTGATGGCAAATTGTTGCTCTGTCATTGGGTGTTGATCTAGTGGTGCTGAGATCCAGTACAGTTCAGCCTCTGAGAGACGGATTACAGCCTGACCCAGACAGGCAGTTCTAGCAAGTAATCTTATCTTATGCTGAAGGGATCCCAAAGCAAAATTGGGACAAATTAGTTTAAAGAATGCATCCTGGCCACAGTCTGCATGCTGATGTAATTTGGCAGAGTCAGGCAATGCCAAGCAGTAGAAGGCAGCAGTTTGGGACAGAAAGCAAGGGGAAAATGGCCAAAGCCAGAAATCCTGCTGGGATAGCTATAAGGAATTGTCAGAGAATCTTTTTTTTTTTTTTTTCCCCCTTTTGTCAAATTACACCTTTCTAATGTCATGATTTAAATGAAAAGTAGAGGTTTATCTGTGGGATGTTGTTGGTCTGCTTAGATCTTCTGTATTGTGGCTTGCAGTCAGACCATCCGGAATTTCTTCTACTCACTGACAGAGTGAGAGTTCATAAAAGGTTTGGTACAGAACTGCTGAGCAGTTAGGGAACACTTGCAGTTCATCTAGACGTAACAAAGTTGGTTCTTGCTTTGCTGTGTAGTCTGCTAGGCCATGTGCTTTTTGTGCTCTAAAATGTTTTATCTCAGCTGTCCTGTTCACGTTGTAGAATCTTTTCACGCTGCTCCCCACCTCTCTCAAGGAAGGATGTTTTTATTCAAAGGTGCACGTATGACCTCGTTTAGAAAATCAGGTGATAAGGTTGTGAGGGAGAAGTTGTATTAAACAGCTATCAAAAATGGTAAGACAAACAGTGCAATTAACTTCCGTGCTTTTACATTCAGCACTTCGATTCTTTGCATTTTATGGATCTCTGGAAGAGCTGGTGATGCTTTTGGTCACTCCTCTTGGAAACGAATCCTGTGCTAATAGCTCTGGCTGGGCCTGATCCACAGGCAGATGCTTGGAGATATTTCGTGTTTGTTTTGTACCTCACTAATTAATGTATAACTTAGTGGTAGAACAGCAGGAAAGCTGCGTTTGCTGACACTTCATGATATAATGATTTAATCCTTTGTGACACATTCCTGCTGAGTGTCAAAGCTGATAACTCTAATCTCTGTCCCAAGCTCAGTGTGACAGGAACCTCTTCTAGAGGGCCTTTTGCAGGAGCCTGCAAGCTCTTGTAGGTACTTTGCGACCAATTCATAAACTTTTTTTGTACATTGCCACTCTTGAATGTGATTGTACAACATTGCCTGGTGCACTGAGGAATCTGGAGTTGAGTGCAAACAAAGGAGCAAACTGACTGCATTCAAATAAAATAAGGCTTGTCCTGGGAGGGGGGAAATACCATAATCTTCTAAATACACTTCTTCCTTACCAGCATTAAGAGAGGTGTCGTTATATTGACTCAATGGTGCCGAAACCCACTGCTCTTTGTTACATATGGTTCTGAAGCCTGGGTATGGATGCAGATCTGTACACAGGGATAGCTGTACAGCTACTCTCCAGTGATACAACCAGCAGAGCTCGCTTCTGTTCCAGTGGACGGTGAATTGCTGTTTATTTTAAACTTTTGGTTGAATGGTATTTGTAAAACAATTTGCAGCTCTGCAAATAGAGGAGGGAATGTCACTGTAACAATACTTCAGGGGCTCAGTTGCCTTCTGTCTCAGAAATTTGCCTTTTGAAAGTTGCATACAGTGTGCTGAATGGCAGATCAGGTATTGATATTGGCCCCCTGATATTAGGCCCTCAAAGCTTGAATTGCTGAAATGTCTGTATTTCACAGACAGTAGGGCAACCATGTGCTAAGCAATCAGTAACCTGAGGAAAATAAGAGCAAGGCAAGTCTCTGCAAGTGCGGCATGTCTCTGAGTAAGCCTCACCTTCTGAATTAAATACCTGGGGTTTTTTTCCAATGTGCAAGCTGTAATGCATTTCTAAGTGCAGTATTGAGAAAAAGGAGCTATTACAATTTGACTGAGCATCTGTCAGAGGCTTGTTTTATGTGATAAGTTTTCTGTAAAAGCTTGACCCTGTACTCCCAATTTTTCCCAATATCCTGTGAATTTTGTGAATGTGCAAAGCATGCCGTTGAGGCAGCGATGTTATGGTGGAAATAACCACTTTGACAGAGGCTTGTAATATCAAAGAATGACTATGTCTGTGAAGTTTAATTATCTTGGAGAGGGATTTGTATGTTCTAGGTAAGCATTAAGCAAAACTATTTGCACATTATCAGAGCTACAGCGTTAAGTTACAAGTTGGTCCGGAAAATCAAAGTTAAAAAAAAAAAAGTTATTTTCATCTTCTTAGACCTAAATTCTGGTTCTGGAAACATAGGACACTCCTGGGTTACTTTAAAAACTAGACAATCCCTATCACTCCTTCACGCAAGCTGCAGACAGGAGGTTTAAAATCATCTTTTTATCTAAGCCGCTTCTTAACAATGCAGGTAAAGAAATCGGTGTCTAAAAATCTGCTCTTATGCTGAGACCAGTCTTGTAAGACATCGCTTGTGTATATGAATCACTCTATTGTGCTAGTGTATGGCACTCTGAATTCCCAACGTTTTATAACTAACCCTTTCTTTACCATGAAACGGGTATGTGGTTTTATTTTATTCTATTTTCTGTCTTACTTTGCCCCAAACATATAAGTTGGGTGGAAAATATTTGTTGTCCAATGGCAGTGATGATAGTGCTTTGGAGTGTAGGAGAGTGCTGTTGAGAAGTGAATAACTTTTGTTTGCAGGTGGAGGTCTCATCCCCTCCTGGCAGAACTGTTCCACTGTGACAGGCTTCACTGGGCCGAGGCCAGCCCTGCTCGGTGAGGACTGTAGGAGTCCTATGGAAGAGATTTCTGTCTGAGGGAAACAGAAGTGGGGGAGACAAATGAACAAAGTCCCCAGACCCACAGCATGTTGATGGACCTCCTGTTGTTCTTAATTTGCGTCTGTAAATGGCACTAGTTTCCGCTGTTGTGCACCAAGACAATAATAAATAACAATCCTTAGCATTTATAAACCACTTCACAATTTTCAGAGTGTTCAACACACATTAACTAATTCAGCTGAGATGCAAATATTCTGTGAGCAAAGCTACTCTTGTTGCTGCCCAGGGGAACCTTTCATTACAGCTGGGACAAGGCTTTTCTTTTTCCCCTTAACTGGAGCTGTTGGCAGGAATGTTCTATACAGGGGCAGTGTCTTTCTTCTTGAAGTTTTTAAGCCTTTGCATGTACCCCTGTTTGCACAGGAATTGAACTACTCCCAAGTCATATGTGGTACTATTAAGAAAATTCTGCAGGAGACTTGCTTGTGTGTTCTGTGCTGCAAATACGCAGAGCCACAGTTAACAGATTTGTGATTTCAGAAGCTAATGCGTTAGCAAAGATACTGATGCATTAAGTGCATCTTTCTGTGCTTGCATAAGGCCTTGGGGGAACACCATCTCCAGTGGACCTCTAGGCTCTGAAGGGGAATAAACATCTGTCAGTTCTTACTCTGCCGGATCATCAGACCATGTGCTAAAGTGAATTGAAGATGCTTTGGTCCATGTTCCACTAGATCCAGCACCTTCTAGAGCACCAATCTGTCTTTTCGGGCAGGAGAAAGCCCAACAGAAGGCCTACTGTCAGGTAAGAGATGTGTTTTGAGGGTGATGGCAGTATGTCCTATTGTTTGTAATCCTGAATCCCAAACATGGAGAAATACATGTATTGGTGTGAATCTAATTTGTCTGGCATTTGACTCACTTTCTGCCTTGGCATTTGTGTGTGTGTGTAGGGAACTGGTGAGAGGGAGTTTGGTGCATCTCTCTGTATCTTTGAGCTGGGCAGGATTGGTTCTACTTTTTATTTGCAAGCATTGTAGCATTGCATTAGGGTGACTAGGAGATAAGCATCTTTTTTTATCAGGTCACGTAACCTGAGTGTAGTGGTTTACCTTGGAAATCACTATTTGGTAGTCTTTGTAAACTGATGCCTGGTGCTGCAGAACTGCCCGCATGCTTTGTAGTTATAACCCTCTTTCTAATCAATGAGGTTTAGTTGTAACTAGGTGGTGGCACTTCTGGATTGCCTTTTTGTCTAACCTTTTGGTAACTTTCTTTTTCAGAAGTGGTGCCTGCAGGTTTGACCTGAAACTGAATCTGAAAGAACAGTTTAGATTATAATTTTCATATAAATGGTTGTATGAACAGGAACACCATTAGCCTCTTAGTGACCTAATTACACAGGGAGGTAGCAGCACATTTTGAGATCAAAACTCCCATCTTGCTACAGCTTTCCCTTCAGCTAACAATGCATGGGAGAAGAACAGCATGTTTCTTGCAGGTGATGATTTCTTTTTCAGTGGCTTTGATATCCTCATTTTCTGTTTGAAGTTAATGTGCAGATTGCTAGGTGGCGTCACTCAAAGTGACTGACTGAGCTGCTGTTGTATGTGAAGATGTCTCCAAGACAACTAATTTCCTGATCAAACAGCACATTGGCTTCTGCCACAAGACATTTTAAGGGAGTTGGTCAGCTGAAGGAGCAAGATTTAACACTGTATTATTAGCACTGTAGCTGCCAAATACAGCTCAGAGTTCAAGGCTGAAAATGTTCCTATTAAACACTGCAAATGAATAGCTTAAAAAAAAACCCAACAGGATTGTGTGATTTAACTAGCAAACTGATTTGTCAGAGAACTTCTACCAAAAAAAGGGAGGTAAATCCCTACATTCACAGTTAATTTCCTCCAATTGCTATGTATATTCCTATGCTGGAAGCATAGGGAATTTAGGGACCTTCTTTTACTCTTGTATTTTGTTGTTTTATGTCCAGACTTCCCTGCTACATTTCAACTCTGCTTTTTTAGTATTAGTGTGCCATGTTTTTTTTTAAAATATACCCAAAAATGAAATGTTTGTTTCCATTTATCTTTTGCTCTAAAACTTGGAAAGGTTTAGTGATTCCTTCCTGTTTTGAAGTTACGATAAAATAAGGTTGAAGCATTGGATTTTTTTCCCTGTTTTATCCCCTCCTCCCAGTCCCCTTTGTCTCCAGAGAAGCAGTGTTACTGGACAGGTATAGAGCGCTTACAAGTATTTTTCCTTTTGCATTTCCGATTTTTTACTTTTCTTTATGAAATATTCCTATGCCCATCCTGTTTCAAGGGACTCAGTCCAAACCAAAATCAAAAATACCCACATTTTTTCCTCCCTTCCTTGCAAGGCTTGGCTGTTACTGCCTAGCTGAACAAACCCCACCTTTGTCTTCGCTTTGGAATAAGAAACAAGCAGGCTTGTTGATTCCTGCTGCATTAACGCTATCCTCCTCCCTCACGCTGATGTACTGGTTATCGGGGGGGCAGGGTAGGAGCTGTTTGCTGCTGTTTTCCTGAGACCTCCCAGGAGGCTGCTGCCGTGTGGATCTCCTGCACTCTGGCCCCAGGGACCTTACAGCACTTGTCAGGCTGTAACGACTGGAGGAACGCAAGCAAAAACCGCTTTGTGCAATAGTGGGTGGAGAGAGGACACTGAGGGTGCTATGCGGAGAACACTCGAAGATTTTTAAATAAAAGCCCAGGAGAGACAAGGGGCTGCATCCATGCCCTGACCTCTGTCCCTTGGCACATCTGAACCTGAACTCTCAGCTAATAACCCCTGAGCCACTAAGCCGCCTTCTCTGAGCACGCCTGCATGCTCCGGGGAATTTTAGGAATGCAGACTTCAGCACGGTGTGGGGTTGCTGCTGCTCACCCTCTGTTCAAGAGCTTTAGAAGCTGCAGTGGGGTTGGCATTGCCACGATAAAGCCCCATTGTGGTTGTTTGCAGCATTCTTTCACTAAAGATTTATTTTCCTGGGTAAGGTTTCATTAGAACAGCAGGAGCCAACATCAGAGAGCTGGAGAGAGGCCTCTTCCCTTCCCTGGCACAGCACAGTGTCTCCCCTCTGCCTTCACCATCCCCTCTCACGATCCCTTTGTTTTTAAGGCATTAAAACTTTAGTGACTGGGATATCAAAGACGCTGTAGTCAGTGGTGTATTGCCCCAAATTACAGGGGCAATTGATCTAAGGAGGTAAGGGGAAAAAGGCTGTGGGAGGATGAAGCTGGTATCACTGATGCAAACCTCTCTCTTTTGATGTCTTCTCCATTCTGAAGCAACCTCATCTTTAGCCTCCAGCGACTTGAATTGTTCCTGGTGGAGGATGTGGGAGGTCTGCAGTTGACCCAAATGGGAGGAAGATAGTAACTAAGCTGGTCATACAGGCCCCACCACCTGCTTGGCTTTGTCCACAGCTCTGTGTCCTGTGTTTCTTTGCTGTTTGCGTCTTGCACAGCAAGGCAGCTTGAGTGTGTGGGTTTGTTTTGTAGCATGCATGGTAACAAGGGGTGAAGGAATGCACTCCTTAGTGAGTCCCTGTCTCTGCTTCTGGTGGATAGTAAAAGGTCCTCTTATTTACTTTGAAAACCTGCTCACAAAGGAAGGCAAAGCAATTTGTGTCCTCAACATGTCAGAACAACCATATGACCAGCATTGATAATGCATCTTGGAGTTCCATCCAACCTCTGTTAGCACGGAGTTCCTACACATGCAGGCGTTCAGTGCCACGCTTGATAACTGGCAGTGAGTCAAGCTATTTGAGATACTAAGGGCAGTATAAGAAGCAACCTGGACCCAAATAAGAACTCGGTGAAGGTTATTTTTAGAGTTATTGCTATTCTGTTCTGCACCAAGGAGGCTTATGCTCCAGTTTTGCACTACAGTTCAGCATTATTCTGCCTTATTCCTCATTTCTTGGTCCCATTTATTTTAACTGGCAAATATTGGTTGCTTGAGTACCTCCTTTCCTGACCCGATGTCTTCTCATCTAGGTGCTGGACAAAGCTGTGGTTTGAGGCAATCCAGGGCTTGTGTTCTCTACAAAATGCACTTAAAATCATTCCTGGTTGCCTTGCAGCAAATCTATTTCTGCCCTGCTGATGGCCTGGCTTGCAAGCTGCAAATGTCTGGATAGGATTTATTATGCTCTGACCATTAAATTTTAAACTGCTTTTATAAATCACTGTTGTCCCAGTTCCAAGATCTGTGCAAAATTTCTGAGTTCTTAGGAAGGCATTTCCCCTGCCAGCAACCTTTGGTTTCTGAGGACAATAACAAGCTACCGGGCTGTTCACAGGACAAGGAAGCAGTAGTTTGGTGAGGGTCCTGTATGCTGGGCAATGTCCAGGCATCTGTCTGGCTCTACTGAGCAGAGCCAGGCAGACCTGGTACGGCTGTGATGTGATTGAGAGATGTTTGTATCGGTGTCTGGGTGCAGACACTCTGCTGTGACACAGTGATTTAGTGGCTCTGATCTTGGCTTTGTTCCTTCCCGACTGAAGCAGCTTTGAAGCAACCAGAAACTGAAATTCAGTGTTTCAGCATGGAGCTGCTTACAGCAAGCTATTTTATTTTTGTATGTGTCTAATAAATACTGAACTGTTCAGTGTTGTCACTCAGTGTGGCTTTGTCCCTTGCTGCTGGGAGCCTCTGTATGGATTTCCTTTGAGACTGGCAAAACATAGCCGTAAACTCCTGTGACCCAGTGTACAGTGCAGGCTGCTTCCTTGAAGATGGCATGAGGTGTGCTCTCTCCTAGCTGAGGCTGTTGTCTGTCACCTTTACCTGGAGAGCACTAAAAGCACTAAAACAGAATCTAATGTTTCTCAAACCACTTAATAGTCTTAAAGCCCTTTTCAACTACTAGCAAAAGTAGCTGTGGCAGATGGGCAGGAGAGGACTTCTTTGCCAAGAAGAGGGAGATGCCGTCTTCTGTCACATGTGTTTGCAGAGGAAACAGAGACACCCAGGTCATCCCACTCCCAGACCTGTGCATTTCACGCTGCTCCATCTTCCTCGCAGTAGACTAGCACAGAGCTTTCCTTTTCATCAACGGGAATACTATTTAGTGTGTTTTGCTTTCTTTATCCTGAAGCTGGACATGGTACGAAATAGTCATCCAACACTAGGCTGGTGGGAAAAGTTTGAGAATAGCATATGAAAAAAGGCTGCAGAATTTTACAGTGTGCTGTGGCAGTTTTCCAGACTTTGTGCTTGATGGCAGCAGGATAACCCCAGTCCTCTACATGGCGTTTAAAACTGCTGTTCATAGCAAGCTTTGCAGTGATGGCAGCTACAAGCAAAGCTCTGGACCAGAGCCAAGCTTAAAACCATCTTGTATTTGATAATTTTCCTCTTCTTGAAGATCTGTGCTCTTTAACTCTGGGGTTATTTCATTTCACTTACAGTGGGAGGGGCAGGCTATCGTCAGTAGAGACTGGGGATACTGGACCAGAGGTTGAAGCAAAACCACTTTCAGCAAAAATGCTTTCCCTGAGGGGGTCTGCCTGCCTCAAGACAAATGGAGACTCTGAGTTCTCTGCTTATTCTTACACCTGTAAGTTTGAACAGACCGGTTTAACAGCGCTGCCATATGGCTTATTCCCATATTAGAAAGGAAGGTGCTGAATATGGACATCCCAGTGTGCATGAGTCTGTCTGTCTGGACCTGTCCCATCAATTAAACAGGAGCTGACGTCATATTTGAAGGTCAGCTGTTTTATAACCTAATATTACCATTTTTTTTTTTTCCTCGTGGTTTATTATCTCCCTCCAACCTGCAGCTCGGCACCATCTGGTGCAGGCACACAAGGGAGAAAGATTAGAGGAAAGTAAAGCAGCTTTGTTCGCTTCCCCCATTGCTTCCGATGTACAGAGGAGTCGGCAGTCTCTTACAGTATTGAATTTTAAGTGGTGGGAAGGGCTGGATCCTGTTAGCTGTCTAAGGGAGAAAGAACTGGTCTGTGCCTACCAGCGATCTGTCAGGAAGCGTCTCATGATTCCTAAGGGACTTCATGTGGCCACAGAGTGCACTTTACTGCATTTTATTTTACCTTTAAATAGTCTTGGGGTTTTATGACCTGTTTTTTCCAGCATCCATATTTTCCTTACCTGTAAATTGCCAAAAGCACTCCTAAATGACGTACACGCACAGTGCTAACCCAGACTACAGTCTGCTTTGGTAGTGGAGTGCTGGGAACACCTGATGTGCATTTACAGCTAACAGAGTCACCGCACCGACACACCACAAGCATGTTCTGCCACATGGGGAGAGCTGTGTCTTCCCTGGTGGCATCTGTCTGCACAGACCTAGGATATGCGTATTTACTTGTCCAGCCTCAGCCTACGGTGAAAACGCACCAGTTGTTTCCATTTCATAGGCAGGGTTGGGTTTGTACTCAAGTTTCACCCTCTCTCCCATCCTCCCTCCTTCTTTTTCTCCATCCATCTGGAGGTGAGATTGCTCTCTGTCCAAACTGCATGATGACTCTTTTCTGTGAAAGCAAAGCTCTTTTCTTTCCAATAGTAAAATCATAATAATTCAGGAATGCTGATCCCCTAGGCCAGCGGGATTACTTGCAAACTAATATCTTGTTGTTTCGCTTCAGTGTTGCAAATTTTGCATTAGGCTATTTTGAAACAAAATGTCTCTAGCCATAAATAACTATTGTATTTAGCTATTTGGAAAGGGTGGCTAATGGTGCATGCTGGTTGGATACAAATATACAAGCCGAGTTATGAAAACATTTGGCTGACTGCGGTTCATGGTAGTACGTGGTGCTGTATACGTGGCATGCAATGTGCGTATAGACTTTTTTGTCCACCTTTTCTTTGCTGCTGTGTACCCTTCTTCTGAACTGTGATTTCGTCAGGTCAAGGACGCTTTGTACAAATTCCTAATTCCTGGAGAGAGGCGGGTAAGCTTAGAGGCTTTGGGGGACTCTTATTTTTATTTTTACTGCTTTAAGGAAAAAATAAAATTAGTTTCGTGTACCCCCAGCCCCTTATATAAAGAATCTTGAACCAACAACGGTAGACATTCAGAAGAGGAAGATTTATTTGGAAACAAAGAGGGAGTTCAGGGTTTTCCAGTGCTTTAGCTTTAGCCCCAGTTTGTAGCAGGAGAGCGTTTGTCTTCTTTCACACGTGTTCTGATACAGTTCTTTCCACTGCAGTCTTTGAGAATGGGATTTGCCTTATTCCTCTTCTAAATCAGTGTAACGTATAGTGTTTCTTCAACATTTAATTCAGCTATTCTTGTCCCTAGCATCTTCCTAGAGAACATCCGTAGTAAATGGAGCAATGGTTCCTCCATCTCTTGACAGGTTTGTAGATTTGTAAAGTGCACTTTTCCAAGTAGTGAGACAAACAAAAGTCTCTGCACGTGACAGTGAAGAGTCGAGAAGACAGATGCACACAACAGAGGGCCTGACCAAGTCACCACAGTCTTCTTAATGTGAAACTTTGCCACCTTGAACTGAGCTTGAGAATGGTGCTATAGATTCTCATGTGCAGCTTAACTCTGAAACCAATTGTGGTATGTCCTTTTAATTGCCTAGAAAGGTGTTTGCTCCTCCCCAACCCCCTCCATCATAAGGTGGCCTTTGGAACCTGAAATGCTCCTAGACATATCACTTTTGTACTTCTAGTGCTCTCTCTGAAAAGATCTCTCACTTCCCTTCTCAAGGATGGCATATGACAGCAGTGCTTGGCTTGGGTCATTGCAGTGCTTGGCTTGGATCATTGTGAAATCCCCTTATCTGCTTGTTCTCACTTTATTTTTCGTTTGACTCTTGTCTTCATTGGTATTGAAAGCCTGCAGCCAAGGTTGATGAGGACAAAAAAGCTATGGTCAGTCTCTACTTAACTCTTTGCAGCCTTTCTTTAAGGAGGAGTGTGAGTGAGCAAACCTATTAAATCTCTCTCTTTTTTCCTTTGTGTTTCTTTCTGTCTCAATGCAGCAAGGAGTTTTAATCTACCTTTTGAAGAGCTGAGAGCTCAGTCACTGATCTGAAATGCTGTACTGTGCCTGGTGGTACTGAGTGCTCTGCGAGGAGCTCAGGTTCCTCCATCTCTTAGTCATTTCATCTGGAGGTCAGGAGATGCATACACCTTACGATTAACACAGACGAGGTTGTACATGCCACATTTCCACGTGTCAGGCTTCAAAAAAGAGGCAACTTTATGGCTGGCTTTGCTACCCAAGATTTCTGCCCCAGATATCTGCTGACAGATATCTTCATGTAGCTCCTGGTGCTGAGGCCAGAGAGGCACCCACACTCTCTGGTGAGGTCTTGGCAGGGAATGAACCAGCAGTACTGTTTCATCTGATACACACCTGGCAAAGCCATCCTGTTTGCAGTTGCATGGGTTTTTGATTGTTCCTCTTTGCATCTCAGCAAGAATCCCTGCTGTTCATCTTTCAGGGTTTGTCTTATTTGTTTCTGGAAGTTCCCTTGTTGAGGAGCTTGGCAGGGGTTTGCTCACTGTCTCTAGCAATGATTGAGCTGGTTTAGTGAGTTATGGAGAACAAACTGAATTGATTTCCCTTTTGCAGTCTGGATTGGAAAAGCTGATTCCCTTGGTCTTCTGTGCACTCAAGGCCACAAGCCAAGCTGCTATCAATTTTACCTTCCCCTCCTGTGAAATTGCTAAAGAAAAGATGCTTTCCAGATCATGTGTGTGGAACAGATGTGGCTTATATTACTAGGATGATTCAGCTAAAACTGGTGCCAAAACATCTTCCAGAACTCTCATCTGGCTGTTGAGTTGAGAAAAGTAGTAACTTGATAGAAATGCTGGGCTGGCTCTGTCGTCTGTGTCTGTAACTGCAGCTGTGTCAGGTACAGTTCTCTTTGATTTAGCAAAGGTCTAACAAGTGATGGGATGAGGGGTGCACACAGGTCTTGTGCCATGAAGCCAGGGAGGCACTGGAGATGTGTGTCCAGAACTGGGTGATACCACCACAGGAGCATGAAAGGAATACAGAAATGCAATTGAAATAGGCTTGGTTAATATGTGGAGGTTCTTACACACAGCCCGTGCCCAAATTACGTACTGCTTCTCCCACTCCAAGTGTTCCTTTATTGTCAAATACCATCAGCATAGTGATCACTGGGGTCTTCTTGGCCAAATGTATTTCCTTCCACCTTCTGCTGAGATGGAGGAAATTCTGTTTTCATAAATAGGAATGTGATTAGCTCACCTGTTTTTCCCTTTGCAGTCACACTTGGCAGTCTCCCAGAAACCCACTGGAATAAGCTTTTTTGAGGTTAGAGGTATAAACAGACTCATGCCAGAGGTGGGACTGGGCAGCTGCCTGAAAGTCTAGCACTGTAAATGCACATTTTTCTGTTTAAAATTTGTTTATATGTGGGCTGAGAAGTGCAAAGAATGAGCAGAAGTGCTTGATCAAATTCAGTAAATATGTCCTAACAGCACGGCTCTTTGGACTTTAATGGTGACGTTGTAAATCAGAGTGCTTTAACCCTAAATCAAGTTAAACTTTTATACATGGGTGAAGTCCAAGTGAAGTGTGCTGCTCTTGGTGCCTGGGGAATCCAGCCCAAAGAGCAAAAACTGTCTGTTTTGTAACCCATAATAGGGAAGAATTAATCTTGACTGATGAACAGCTAAACCAGGCATGGTTTTTACTGCACAGAGGGCATTTATGGTGAATACAGACTAGTAAGTCTTGACACTAGAGCACGTGGAGTCTAAAGTGTTGTGTCTGTGACTGTCAGAAATCACATTTATGCAAAATGACTGCAGGGTACCAGCTGCCTCCATCAGCAAGAACACAGGTGCTAGTAGCCTCACTCATGGATGTATCAAAGGGAAGAAATGTCTACAGGTGGTGGTGATGGGGATTGTCTCTCCTCCCTGTTCCCATAAAAACTTAATCTCTGTCACAGTCTTCTGCTGAAATCTATACTGCATTCTGCCTTAATAAAGAGAGCTAACTCCAGGAAGAGCTGTGGTTTGTTTCTGCAACTGCTGAGTCAGGAGGGGGTGGAGATGAGAGACACAGGGTTGTCATTCTGTTCCCCTGGGAAAGCTGTTTGCACCTTGGCACAATAGTTTCTCTCAGTATCTGTCCTCTGGGAGCTCTCTATGGTTCAGCAGCCCCACTTGCCTTCCTTTAGAAGTCAGAATACCTCCCTGTTGTTGCTTGGTTCTGGACTGTAGTCTATAAGCCAGATCTCCCGCACCAGCAGCTGAAAAAGCAGTCTCTGCTAAGTGCCCCTGGTCCATCTGGTAATTTGGGAGAGGTCAAGTGTGGCATGCTTGGGCTACTGCAGGCTATTGGATGTAACCTTGGTGTTCCATGGGAGATGGTGGTCCTTTAACAGTGGGTGGTGCTCCCCGTGCTCTGTGCCTGTGGAGTCCAGCTGCCTGGGGAGGGGGCAATGTTTGGACAGACTGGCTTGCCTCTTTCTATGTAACTATATTAAATAAGGCAGGTGGGCTCCCAGCTGTGCCTCTCTGGTTTCTTTTGTGTTTGATGTTGTGTCTTCTATTCTCTACCCAGCCACTGCAGATTTTCATGCAGCTCAAAGTGCGGGGACTGGTGCTTTCAAAGCAGGAGACCTGATGTCCTTTCGGGTTAGTAAGGGCAGCCTCTGTCAGCAAAATCTTGCCAAGATGCTTGTAGTTTTTGCCAGGAAGGCTTTTTCCTACCTTTGCCTGTGCCTGAGCAAAAGGGAGTACCAAGTGGCAAATAGACTGGGCTCATACTGCAGGCTTTCAGTGGCAACACTTTGCTAATCATGAATTGTTTCTCTTGCACTTTTGGGCAATGGTGACAGAAGAGCTTGCCATATAGGCTAGGTTAATAGTGCTTTTGTGTTGCTACCAAATTCTCTTTAATGATAGAGTACTTTGTGGTCCCTTGAATTTCACTCAGAACTGCATGCATGCTTTGGTGCTAAACAGTAAAATGATGCGTATTGCAGACTGAGGTGTGCCTTGGTAGGTTAAAAATCACCCAGTAAACACAAACCCAAGCCCAGGTGGATGCAAAGATGAAGTAAAATGTATTTACCAAGCTTCTATTTACTTTTACCACAGAGATTTTAAATGGAAGTGTGGGTGCTAATTGGGTAAAGAGGCTGTTTTGTGTATGCAAAGGGTAAAAGCTTTTAGTCGCTTTCACTCTGAATAAGTTGCTGCAGTATCAGTTTGCAGTTCCCTCCCTAGCTCTGTGACCATTGAATAGTGGAGAGGATACAGTAGGCTAAAGACATAATTTGGAGGAAATTAATTTCTCTCTGCTCCGCCTCTTCCTGTGAGCAAAAGGAGGGGGAAGGCACAATGAAGACATCTGTTCCTTTGAACCCACTCACAGACTTACTGGGTAATAAAAGTGGGGGAGAGGAGGAGAACCTATTGCTGCTGTTCAAGTGGTTGCTAATCGCTGATTGTTGAGTACTGAGGGGGTGAGCTTTTATGGTGTTGACCTTCTTAGGGGATATTGAAAAGAAGCTGGCACTGACCTCTGCCAGGATTTAAATCCAGGAGACTCAGAATCCCTTTGTGCCCTTTTCAAAGAGGAGGCAAATCTCCGTGGTAGCCACACTCTCTCCTCCGCCTGCGGGTAGGTGCCTCTGCTGTACTGACCCAGATGCTGCACTCTCCTCTCCTAGATGAGCCCTTCACTGACAGTGTATGACCACGATCTGGGCTGCAGCAAGCTAAACAGGTGTCCTGCAGAAAAAGCAAAATTATTTTGTCCCTGGACTTAAAGCATGCCCTACCTCCCATCCACATTTTGCTCTTGTTATGTGTAGTGCTTAAAAATCTTGAGGCCGTAAGCACAGGGCTGCAGGGTCCTCCCCTTCCCTTCCCTCCCCCTTCCCCCCCCGGATCCTCCTGCCTAATCTCATTGTGCTGCTTAGTCACAGCGAAGACCACTCTAATGGGTTTAAGTGGCCCTGCTCCTGGCTGGGTCTGCTGTGCTTTATGTTCAGCCTGGGATGGTTGATGTAAGAGATCAGGTTGCACACATCTACTGCTTCAGAGTCCTCCTGTTGTCTCAGCAGGTGCATGCATGAATATTAGGTTTCCCTCTAAGTATCATACCTGGAAACAAAAGCTGTGTAGTAACCAGTGTGTTAAAAAATGCCATACATTGATCTCAAACTAATAAAATGTGGCCAACAACCCTTTTATGAGCTCAGCCACAGAATCTGGGGGCAGATGGTCCCTTAAGAGTTTTCCCAGGCCCTTAGAAGTGTCTTAAGGGGTAAAACAATGGTTGTGACACCTACTGGAACTAGTAAGGTTGATGGGGGGTGCTCTTAAGTTGTGGATTTTGAGTCTCCTGTGTATTCTTACATTACATCTTCCCTTAGCTAGTGAGGAGCTGTCGGAGAAATGGCCATCTGGGAGACGGTACGAAGTCTGTAAACATGAGCTGTTTGTTCAGAGTAGGACTGGTTCTGCCTTAACCAAAGGTAACAAGCAGGCAGCTGCTAGAGAGAAGAAAAATGGCTCCGTGCAATGATGTGAAAACTGTGAGCCAGGATCCTTGCTGGTAGCTATTTGCAGAGCTGACTGGGTTGGACAGGAAAAGTCTCTTAGGGGTGTGATGGACACAGAGGTATCTGTATTAGTGACTGGGATGGAAACCAAGGCTGAGCTGAGCAGTGGCATTCAAGATGAGAGATAAGTTCCAGGGCACTGTGTGAAAGGGCTGATGTCTTCTTTGTGAATGCATGTCTAGTGATTATGGCTTTCAGCACAGCTGAGAGCTACAGATACACAGTCACTGAAAAAATTCTCATAGAAATAGTCAGAAATCTGTCTGGCCTTTCAATTTCTCTCCCAAGCTGCAAGTTTGATGAACACACACAGTGGAGGAGAAATAGGGACTTCATTTTATTGTAGGTGTCACTGGAGCATGATGATGTGATTTAAAGTGAAGAGATTCTCTAATTTGTGTCTATAAACCATAGGGACAGATATATTATGTTATAGAGGTGAGAAAGGAGTACAGGAACCCCCAAACACCTCCCTAAACTCTAATGGGTGACATAATGTGAAGGGAAGGAAGACACCACAATATAACAGTACGTATAGCGTGGCCTATGAAGTTGAGCAAGCCCGTAGGGCTAAGCTGCTGCAGTGGTCTGGAAAAAAAATGTGAGAGCCAAATGCTGACAGAAGAGAGGCAAGTGAGGCTGGTAAAGCAATAGGCAAGAGGAGAGGCTGGTACTGAATTAATCTTATGAGCTAAATAGGAGTTTGTTCCACAGTTAATCACCTGAAATATTAAGCAGTGGAGACTGCTAAGGTGTCCCCAGTAGCCATGGTTGTCCCACACCTCGGAGACCCTCTGAGTGCAGGACTGAAAAAAAAAAAAAAAATCGCCAGGAAGAGCCCTGTGTTTCTCCACCCACTGTTTTTATCCCCCTTCTCTCTCTTATGGCATGGAGCATCTTGAGAGGAAGAGCCTTTGGAGAGAGATTCACCTTTAGCAAGAGGAATAGGAGGGAAACCGCAGCACTCATACATCACTAAGCTCCAGAGGAGGTAACAAGTGCCTCTAAACAATGGAAGACTGCTTGATGCCACCACAAAAGGGTGTAATACATGCAAGGGCTCATCAAGGGAGAGGAACACAAAGCCAAGGATGTAATTGATGGGAGGAAGCCCTCAAAAATGGCACGTGTGTACTAGTCTGTGGGTGAAGTGAACAGCTGAGTGGGAGAATGATGCTACAAGGAAACCTTGTGAGGTCAGGGATGGAGCTGCTGTGTCATTAAATACGTGATATTACCACAAGCTGATCTGATTATGCAGATGGCTACTCTAGCAGTATGTTTGCTCCGTTTCAGTGCAAAGCTATAAGCAGAGACAAACAGGAAGGAAGGAAATGAAGGTCAAAGTAAGTTCCTTTGGAATAAATGAATAAGGTGGTTAAAGGGGAGCGGCAGGTCTCTCAGTAATAGGTTGCAGCACACTCCCTAGGCTGGGTTCATTTTAGTTTTAAGAGAGACAGAAAATAGAGCGGAGCAAAGAACACAAGTTAGATAAAAAGGGATACTCTCTCTACCCAGTGAGTAGGAATTCAGGCTGATAGACTTCAATAGGGTGTCTGGAAAGGTTTGATGGTATGTGCTAACATCAGGAGCTCTTCTTGTCCTCGAAACAGACTGCTTATCTGGAGTAAATATGAACACGAAAATCCAAAACTTAGCCAATTTTACTCATCTGTCAGGGCAGTAGGTGGGAGCAGATCTTACAACCCTACTCAGAGGAGGTTACAACACTGCCTAGCAGAGGTTATAATGCTGCCCGATCACCTGCGTGGAAAAGAGATTTTTACACTACGAGGTAGCTTGAATAAAGTATTTGATTTCCTTCACTAAAGCAGCTTTTCTGGCAACACAAACATTATGCAACATGACTGTATAGCATAGTATATTCTATCCGAGAGGCAGAGGAAGAGCCAGCGTGGATATGGTTAGCAGATCAAGTGGGGGTCTCTTGAGTTGACAGGAACACCAGGAATGCAGCCTATACTGAGAGTTTGTCTTGGAACAAGCCAGGCTTGTTCTTTCTTTTCTCCATGAATCCTTAGCCAGTACTGACTTGGTAGTTAAGATTTGTATGCAACACTAGTAAGTACGGACACTCCACTGTGTGTTGGGACATAGAGGAAGGGTTGAAAGGAAAGGATGGAAAAGAGAACCTATGAAGTATTGTTCTCCTTTGTCCTCTTCTTGAAGTGCTTGCCTTGGGCCTGATATGTCCTGGATGGAAAAATAGCTTCTAATAACAAACCATTGGCTTCATGGAAATGAAATCTCTATGCAACACTGTTCTCTCTTCACTCTGCCTTTCAAGACAGACTTTGGTGCAGACCCCTGTGGTGCTGCTAGGAAGAGCAAACAAAGAGTTGCAATAGTGTCGTGGGAGCCACTGCCTGGCCCTGCCACAGTCCATTAGTCTGAAGGCAGGGATCCGAAACCTTCATTAAGGCTTGGTGTGCTCTCAGGTGTGAGTTTTGCTGTTCATACTAGCCAGGGTGCGATGGGCAGAGGGACATCTCAGCACCCTGCTTGCTATTTGGCTAACTCTGTGCAGAGGATGGGTTATTTCTAATTTGAGAACTGTGTTGAGTCTAGAATTGCTTCTGGAATTGCTTCCCTTTGCTTGGTCTGAGCCGTTCAAGGAAAGCGCTACAGCACAAGTAGACTCGGTGAGAAGCCAGGGAAATGGACCCTGAAAAATGGACCGTAGATCTATGATTCTGCTTCAACAAAGACAAAAAATAAGTCCTATGAATGTTCTGTTAGGGCACAGAATATTGCCCACAGATTTCTCTCTAGCTGACAGTGGAGCCCACCCTTGTGAGCTTGCACCCAGATTCCCACTGAGACCCATCAGATGATTCTTCAGGAACGTGCATAGCTGTTGTCCTCCACAAAGCATAAGGTCCCAGCCACTGTGTAGGAAACCATGGAGCTGTCAGGCCCTGCTCTGGGTGATGTTGATGCTCAGTGCTGCTGTCAGGCTGCCTGGGATCCAGGATGGAGGCAGGCTCTGGGGAGCGCCACACCACAGGCCACATGGAATAATCCTTTTCTGGTGTCTTAGGGTAGTGCAGTTAGAAGAAACCTCAGGGTTTTGCATCGTCTCCTGAAACAACCAGACAGCTGGTTTTACAGACAAGGTGGTGGACTCAGTAGGCAGTTCCTTCTGCTCTGAGGTGATTGTAGCTCTAGTTTGACTGTTGCATAGCTATCTGCAGGGTGGGATGGACAGAGAAAGTGGGTTTTGCTAACAAATTCCCGTATCTTCCCTTTTGTCCTGACAGCATTTTCCTATTACAGCTCTTCTTACTGATCTCCCATATATCAGCTTTAATTTAGCAATGCACAAACCAGACAAACTGAGTTTGTCAGTTCTTTCCCCTGGAGCAGGATTTATTAGCCAGCAGCGCTAGAAGGAATGCGTGTGCCCCGGTGCCTTCCTTCCTCTCTGTGCCCCATTCTCTGTTACTCAATGGGAATTGTCTGGACCGATAATACTGATATCACTTCCAGAAGCACTCTGCCCAGACCTACCATTGGCTGGTAGAAAAGTTTCTTTTTTGATCATCAGGCCTGGGCCAGAATATAATCTCTCTTCCTTCTAAAGCAGCCATAGAGCATCGCAAACTGTTGAGATAATGCTCTAAGAAAGAAGCAGCTTAAAATAACGAACTCCTGACCCATGACATTTGCTACTGTGTTTTAAGAGGACTCTCCTCTTTGTGCTAACCTCCTTTTTCCCCTGGTGGGAATGGCAGTGAGTGGGGTGGAAACGGTAATTATGATATGAATTCTGGATACTTTCCATGCTGCAGGAGAATTGCAAGCACCAATAAACTTACCAGGTGGACACTGAAATGCACGCATTTCCCACGACCCATAGTTAGAGCATGGAGCGTGTTGCCCTGTGGCACATGAAGGCCAAAATACAAATAGATGTGAAAGGAGTTGTGCAAATTCAGAGGATTGTCCCTGATTTGTCCTCAGGGGCTATTTAGCAATTACCAGCCCGCCTGCAGAAACCTCTAAGCCACACACTGATGGAAGCTGGGGAAGGTGTATCAGAAGAGGTATTGCTGTCAGCTTACTCCACCTTTTTACACTTTCCCCTGAAGTTTCTACTCCTTGGCACTGTCAGTCTGTGGTAGATGAACTGACCCAGGATTGTTTTTCTACTGTTGTTGAACACTGACTGTTGCTTTGTCACGATCTCTCTCCCACCCCTGTCATTTTTGCCTTTTGCACAGAGACTTGTCACACAGGCATCTCAGTCGGAGCCTGCTTGCGTGAGGCATCATCCTAATGAGCGCTGGAGCTCAGAAGTTCCCTTTTCACACAAGTAGGGCAGCTGCTCCAGTGTGGGTGAGAGAGGGAAGGCAGACGCAAGTATCATGAGCAATAAGGATGTTTAAAAATAAATGGCACAGCAGTTCAGTTGTGCAGACAGATCAGCTTTTTTGCTTTTTTCACCTGTGTGAGCTTCTCTGATGTGCCCGCCATTGTATTTTGCAGCGTGATACCTTTTCATTCCTCCTTTGTTTGCTGAGCTTTTGTCTCTGGCACTTTGACTCCAAGGATCTCAAAGTGTGTTAAAGAGATAAATGTTAAAGAAGTAAATGCATCGGTTTTCTGGCATCTTATACCACCTTCACTCATAGCAGTGGAATATAAAGTATCCAATATATATAATTGGATATATATATATATCCAATATATCCAACATATCTAATATGTGTAATTAGTTGGATATAAAATATCCAACCCACTTTTCAACCCTTCCATTTCAAGGGGCCTGGATATGAAACTGAGGAGTTTGGTGCTAGGAAGGTGATGGTGCTTAATGCGAACACTAAACCAGACAAACTAGTGTCTGGATGGGTGGCTTGTACACCATAGGTCCTTCTCTCTGGGACCAGCTAGGCATGTGCTCTGTAGCAGACTGTGGGGCACAGGCTTTCTTAAGGATTTTCACCTAAAACGTGTAATTCACGAAGCTTGTCTTCCTGGGACAAAAGTTATGACCACATATGAATAGCTTTTACTTTGTGTGCCTGATTGGTTGCGGGTTTTTCTATCTTCCTCTCCTCCATGTGCTATACCCTCTGCTAGTTGCTTTTCATCAAGTTCATCTGATATTTCTTAGTAGACAGGAATATCGTCAACAGTTCATTAGATGCTTTGGATCTCTGTTGAAATGGCTTCTTCCTAGAGGGAGTTAAGGCTTTGGTGTCCATCCTGCAAAACTTCAGGGTGGAGAGAGACTTCCCATGTTGGAAATGCTGGTCTGTCACCTGTCGCCTGCTGCAGTTGGACACCTTTAGGCCTGGACTGCTAGGCAAAGGCATCCTGACCATTGTCAGTAACGGCTTTTTTTCTCCTACCACAAACTCTTCACGCAGCACACTCACGTTGCTGCCTTTCATTTCGATTTTGTTCTGATGCACGCCCCTCTTTTCTCCTGCCCTTGCTCTGCTCCCTGTCACCTTATCAGTCACTGTGGGGCTTTGGGCGAGAGTTTCAAACGCGCACTGGGTCAGCCTCTTCCCCTCCAACAGCAGGTGAGACAGAGACAGATGGCTAGGTTGAATTTTAAGGTCATACTCCTGTGTTAGGTTATCTTACTGTGTTTCTGTGACTTTAGGGAGCCTGCATGCTCAGAGATAATACAATGCTATGTGCTACAAAAATTTGCAACTTAACGCTCTTTCATTAAGAACTGTTGTGTTCCTTTAGGACTACTTGTATGTTTCATCTCAACTCCCTTCTCAAAACATCCCATGAAAATGTGAGTCTGTTCTCAAAAGCTGCTTGCATAGCCTTTCTGGCGTATGCAAAAGAGATGGTGTTGGTTTTACCTTAGCCTTATTCCCTAGCTAGTCACGAGTTCATTTATTTATTCATATTTATTATTTGCAATGCCCAGCTATGTAACCTCAATGCTGACCTCCTTCTGTAATCAGTTCATCCCATCTAGTAGGAAAGAAAATAAGCACGTATTGCAGTTTATGTTGCAAATTGCTAGCGTGCTCGTGTATCTCAGCATTGACTGTGTAGCTGTTTTGTGCCTTCATGTCTCGTGAAAACTCACAGAGTAAATGTTTTAGAGCATTCAACCCAGTTTCCACTTAATGGAAAAAATCTTATTGGTTGCAGTGGTATATAGATCAGTTGTCTAATCCTATGAAGGAATGTAGCTGTATTCTTCTGTGGATTTTGGCATGACTGTATGCTGAATGCCATAATGACTGCTGCAATATTAGTCTGCATATTTTCCGTCAGGGTGTGAAATCATCTTGATGTTTGGAACTGCTCAGACATTTTTCTAAACCATTGCTTATCTCTGCATGGGAGCACTGTGCTGTAATAGCCTTAGGACTGATTGAATATTGCATGCTACTGGACTGGGAGTTCCCCTTAATCCAGGGGATTCCTACAGTCTTTTTGAAAATTAAGATAGGGAAAGTGGAGGAGAATGTGAGAAAGATTTTTAAAAGGAATATGTAATGAACCTTTGCAGACAAACATTTAGGTATTACAGGTCTGTTAGTGTGGCTTTCTGTATAAACTGACTGATGGCTTGCTTTGAAGATGTTCTGTAGATTTCCATCATGTTTTTAATCTTTGTAGCATTATTGAAGCATATCTAAATGCTACCAAGAAGTTTTCACTAATATGTGGGGTCTCTGACAATGTTTCAATATAATATTTAAATATTTTTGGCAGGTTTTATGGAGTGCTGCATATACACAGAGATTTAGAAAGGAGTTTAAAAATATTTTGTGTGTTACTAACACCTCCTATATCGAGACACAAAGTAGACTCCTGTACAGTGGGTTTTCTGTTTTTTACGCTGTCAGGTTTAACTTTCTGCACTGGATTCATCCTGAAGAGTACATCAGAAACTGGCTACTTTCTTTGCTTCTGCATTAAGCCTGTTGCTTTCATGCAGTGCCAAAATAGCGGCTGGAGGTACTAACGTCACATTTTCTGTAAAGAACATTCTTCTTAATAAAACCAAGACTATGCAACTTCCCCTTCCCTTTCCTCTGGATATAGCTCTTCTTTTTTCTGTCTGTAAAAGCTGGTTAACTTTTAACCTCATTTAGTTTTCCTTGTAACTGACAGCTCCCACTGCTGTTGTGCCATTTCTCTGAAACAACTTTGCAAATAATTTCCTTTACATAGCAGAGTGGACGCAGGTCTCTCAGGGTGCTGGAGGGTACAAGCTACAGTATGCTGGCTGCCTTGTTTTGGTTCCTGTTTGAGGGGTATTTTCTGCTGTAGTGTTGCATTGCTGCAGACCACTTGTCAACCTTGTATCCTTTTGCATGGCAGTGGGAGAGCCAAATGCCAGGGAGTCACAGAGTTAAACAGATTGTAAGGATGAAACAGATGTAAGCTGCAGGGGCTGAATGGGGCAGCTGAAGCCCTTGGCTGAAAATTTGGTACCCTGAAGTCTTAGTGACCTTATGCGGCACTACAACAATTGTTTTTCAGAAGGGGATCTACCTTTTTCCTATGGTGAAAAAGAGCTCCTTTCATGGCCTCATCCCAGTATGCTGATAGCATCAGGACAAAAAGATGTGTCAACAGCATCTTCCCAGGCCTTGCTGGCAGATGAGAGCAGACCGTCCTTATGCAATTCCTACTTTTCCTGGCTTTTGTTGCTCTGAGACCCATCTAACCAGCAACGGCAATGAGTTATAGAGTCCTGCCATCCATCCTGCATGTGGATGTGGAAATAGCAGCTTCCAGGCCACTGATGGTGACAGCTTGGGGAGAATTGTCTTGGCACAAGGAGTGCAGAAGTGCTTCACTTGCATTTGGTGCCAGATGTCTGCCTAATTCTGGCTGTTGGAGTAATGCCAGCTCTGGGGTGGGTGTGGAAAAAGGGATTTGGGCAGTGCAAAGCAAGATGGGCAAGACGGGTCAGGCCTGGTTGCTCTTCAGTGCTTTACAGGATCTTCTTACAGCAGAAGCCTTAAGGGGCTGGGTGTCCTGCTGCAACACCCATGGGCAACCCTTTGATCTTTTCCCAGACTCACTCGTAACTACTCTTCTTTTTTAACATCCATATGAATTATGTGGGTCTGGCCTCACACGTGCTTGGCATGAACAGAGCCAAAAACATGCCTCTGAGCATGGGAAATATGCCCTTCCTGGAAAGTCTGACCAGGAGCACAATTGGAGCAAGTCAGATATGGATCACAGGGTCAGGATAACGATTACTCCTGCCCTTCCCCCTAGTTGTAATTAGCTGTGATGATGTCACCCTCTGTTCTGACTTCTTGCTGGCATTAATTATAGAGCTGCAAATTTCCTGCCTTTCCCTTTTAATTGCTCTCTGGGAAACTAAGAGTTTATACCCTGTGTTTAATATCTGACAGCAAATTTCCTCATCGCAGGCTACAGGGCCTAACCTCTGACTTGTAGCACCACCTGGAAATAGGCCTGATTAGGGGGCTTGCTCGGGTGCCTTTCTGAATGTGAACACTTTCAGGTCAGGATTGTTCCCTCTGCTTCTCTTGAGCTTGTGTCCTTACATCCCATTTCATTTTGCATTCAATCCTGAGGAGCAAGAGATGTTTAAAACCCACAGTGATGGGGGGTGATGAGCCCACAGTGATGAGTCCCTCCCTTTAAAGTAATTCTGTCCATTCTAGGAAATGCAATTTCTCCAGCTAAGTTGAGCTATAGCCTTAATATTAGTAACTGAGGAATTGGTGCAGAAACCACTAGATGAGCAGTTTCTGTTGGAGAGATTCTCTCTGCTGGTGGGACAGGGTTCGTGAAGTCTGAACTAGAGCAGTTCTACACAGCTTGAGGGGCTTGCAATCTGTCCTAGTGCTGCAAGAACCCTACAACCCTCTGCTTGGACTGCACTGCTCATGGACTCTGCCTCTGCAGCTTAAACCTGGTTTCAGGGGCTGTGGCTTGAAACCAACCATTAGTGGCTTGTGGGACATAGAATCATGGAATGGTTCAGGTTGGAAGGGACCTTAAAGATCATCTAGTTCCAAGCCCCCTGCCATGGGCAGGGATATCTCCCACTAGACCAGGCTGCTCAAAGCCCCATCCAGCCTGGCCTTGAACACTTCCAGGGATGGGGCATCCACAATTTCCCTGGGCAACCTGTTCCAGTGTCCCACCACCCTCACAGTGAAGAATTTCTTCCTAGTATCCAATCTAAATCTGCCCTCTTTCAGTTTGAAACTGTTACCCCGTGTCCTATCATTACACTCCCTGATAAAGAGTCCCTCCCCATCCTTCCTGTAGGCCCACATCTCTGTCACCCACCCATGGACCCTCATGAACTCTGTGCCACCTCTAATCATTGGGGTCAAATGGGAAGGGTAGGAGAGCACTGCTAGAGGGATGCAGGAAGCAGATGACAGTGATTGCACTAAGAGTTGTCAGGGGAGATGAGGACTTAGGCTGTTGAGGGCAAGCAAGATCCTGGGGGCCAGGAATGTCAGCATGAGGTGGCTGGATTTATAACCAGTTCAGAGTGGGCACTCCTGGTTAAGTGCAGATGCTCCAGATCTGGTCCTGAGCCAGGCTCGTGCTGAGAGAAGGAATGAAGACTGTCTCCTCTGTTGGGGAGCGGGTTACTCTAGGCAGCTTCTTTGCTGACTTGGGATGTGAGGAACCAAGGATCTGGACTAATACTCCTCCATTTAGAGAAGATCATAAAAATACGGTGCAGATTCTTTTCTGGGGAAGGTAAATCCAAAGCATCAGTAGTGGCATTTGAAGGGTTTGTTTTGGTATTGCTGGATGATTTTCGCCTCTGATCTTCATACTTGTTTTGCATCCATTTATTTTCCTGGACAGCTTCTCAATCTTGTGCATTTTGCTCTGTACAGACCTCAGCAAGGTGGCCTTGTGGCTCCTTCAGTCAAGCATCTCCCAGTCAATCCTCCCTTTGTTTTGGGTGTCTCTCCCCTTTGAAGTGGGGTGCGTCTATGACAATGGATCCGACAGTAACACGAGGGGGAACATATCCCATAATCAGGAACGTTCTGTCTAGAGAGAAATGTTTATTATACACAACTTGTTAGAGACTGTCAATCAACCAGCCTTCCTTTGTTACTCCATAATGCATCATTAATGATGGCTGCTGCTGTGCATTTAATTTCATTGCACACAAGGGCCTTGTCTCTGTCTCCCCATCCCCTTCCCCCTCTTAATAACCACCAGCACAGAAGAAATTAATAAATCGATCCAGGGAAGGAGAGCTACAGGCTTGTTATAAGATATGTTTGGTGTCCTTGCTCTCACTGAATTGTACCTTACTCTTGGAGAAATCTCTTGGATGTCAGTAGAGCTATGTTGGGATTACTGCTTGCTCCGCATCCCGAGGAAGGGGATTGATATCTGCCCACACGCATACATGAGCATGGATAACTGTTCATGTATAGAAGGGCCAGAGGTATCTCATGAAAGTGATCTGTTGACTGCCAGGCATGCATACACCGCATCCTTTTCAGCTCTTCATTTCTGCCCCTGCCTCTCTGGATCTTTCTGCCCTGCCAACATAATGATGCTTTGCTGATTATAATTTTGCTCATTCAGCCCAACTCAATTAAGTTAAAAGAAGAAGAATATTTATCTCCGGGGCTTGTGAAAGGTGGCTGGCAGAAACAAGCTTACTGGAGGCTATAAATTCACTAGAGAAAGTCAGGGCCTCCCCTGGAATTTTTAGGAAACCACAAATAGTGGGAAAAACCCAACGCTGAAAATCCCCAGTTAAGACTGATAAGAGAAAAGGCTAGTTGTAGTGTATTTCATTTGTTAAATAAACCTAACTATGTGGTTTGGGATTGGCCTGTTGGAAGCCCTGAAGCTGATTTTCCCCTACTGTCAAAGTTTGTAGCCTTCATCTGCAGCTGAAATTCAGCACACCAGTAATGGCTAGGATTATTCTGCCTTCTGGCTGGAGTCTGCTAATTGGTTTTGGTTGGTCTCCCTGCCTCATTTCTTTCTATTTGAGTATCTCTAGGGCTTTTTTTTGACCAGAGGGGGCCAAGTCCTGGTGTGAGCTGTGGATACCAAACTCTCTGGTTTTGTTGCACTTTCCAGGATTAGAAATTACTTGGATTGCCTGGGTCCTTTCCTGTTCTGTGGAAAATCCAATCCTGTTTTGTGGTCCTGAAACAGCTGCCTGGTGTCTATCTCAGTACCAAATCTTGCATAAGGCCTTATGGGGTGCTGCCTGCTCATATTATATGTTGCTTTGGTGCACAAGGCGCTGGCATGTTTGTTCACGCAGAAATGATGGTTTGTGTGGTCATTCCAGCATGAAAGCAAGGAGTGGCTTGTGTTGAGGATAAGACACCTCACAAATATTTCTGCTCCATTCTCCTGGGTTTTTCCAAAGGAAGTCCCCTCCTTGTCCTGATACCTGTTTCACAGAAAGACCTGTAGCTACTGAGGAGAGTCCTGAAGACAATGCATAACAATAGAAGGAGAAGGAAACTTGGTCAACTTCAGATGGACTTCTTTAATTCTCTCTCCCCACATCCTTGGCTCCAGGCCATACTCTTTTGGGATTTCCCCCTGGCAAACAGCTTTGGCAGAGTGCTCCAGGCTGGGTTCCAGCTTGTTCGCCTTTGTCCCGTGTGTGTTGGGGCAGCCAAGCTTGGCTGTGGGTTTCCGGTATTGCTGGATGGGATCCCACTCCTGTCCATCTGCATGGGCATGACCTCTCTCTTATGTAAAAGCAAGGGACGAGGAAGCTACACACGTGTCCTCCACTTGGTTTACAAGGGGGAAAAGCTTGTCTCTACTGCTCATGGCCAACAGTTTGGCTATTCAGTCAAGAGAGCATCCTGTTCAGGTAGGCAAAGGCCGGGAGCAGAGCTGTTTTAAACATTTGATAAGCAGAGCTGTTCCAAAAACCTTCGATCATTTTCCATCTGAAGGGAGTAACTCACAAAAGTGCTTTGCCTCAATTTTCCATTGTAAAGGAAAAATAACAAGATTTGACATTTCTTTTCTGGAACAGGGCATTTGAGGTTTTTGAAAATATTTTGCATATTTATACTTGCTGTTCCTGTACTAAACTATCTGAAATATTTTTAGATTCTTCCTCTTGTGAATAATTTCAGAGGTTTTATGGCCTTTGTTTCAACTCAAAAGGAAGTCAGATTTCAGAATGTTTAAATCCTGGTCATAATGGATTTCTGTCTTCTGTACTGCTCTGTAGATTTGTTTGATATTTAATAAACACAGAATTTAGCACAGAGGAGGACAAATTTTACCTTTGTTTCCAATTTTTTTTTTCTAAGATCCACAATTTCACTGCAGTCATGTTTCTGGAATTGCTTTCTCCACTGTAAGGTTACTTTCTCCCTCCACTCAGCACTAATTCTGGGGCCTCCAGTGGCCCACCAATGGAGCAAATGGTCTTTTGGTGCTGGGCTGTGAACTCGTTTTCCCCGGATAAGAACATGCCACTTGGGTTAAGGAAGTCACCATGCATTTATCATGGTGCTGAGGGCATAAAGTGGCTCTCAGTGTGAGAACTTGTAGACTTTATACAATTTGGTAGAGATCCTAAATGCACATTACTGGGAGGACAGTGTGATGATGTAGTGACCAGTCTTTCCTAAAAGGAAAGGAAATTGTTGGCTTAAAATTTTACTGTACTCTTTGGTTTGACCCTGTAGGCTGAATTCAGCCTTTGGATAAATGTATCTAGGAAAAAGGATTCACCAATTTACCTGCTAATACTTTCTTCTCTTTTGATGGAAGGTTCTTCAGAGATCTTTCCATGCAATAAACTGGTGCTGAATTTCATCTACAAGACAAACTGCATGAGCAGCTTAACTGTCTAGGTCTTTGTGATGGTAGGAGACTGAGCATAAAGTTGGTATGAGAATGAAACTCTCAACTTTATGTTCTGAGTTCTTTGCTGGATTTTGTTCCTTTATATCCAGTGAATTTTCAGGCTTGCTTTATATTGAGGATGGAGCTATAAACCTTGGTACTTCCCCCCTCACTCATGGCTAGTGTAGAGCAAATAATTATGGAGTCTTAAATCACTGCACATCATCATTGCCTTTAAATGTCTCTGGCACAGGCGTGCTGTCTCTGATTTTCATGTCTCACCAGTTGCTATTTTTACATGTTTTGTATGGAAGAGGCTGCTCCAAATAAAGCTGTGTGTTGTAGTAAGTGCTTGTGAACTTTAAAATGGCTACCACTCTGTTGCGTGCCTTATAACCTAAATTCCCAGCTCAGCTTTTTCCCCATGCCAGGAAATGTCTCCTGCCTTTGAAACTCCTCTCAAGAGATGAAAGATTAGCTTTATGCTGTCAGGAGCTGTCATTTCAGGCAATTAGAAATAGATCAGCTGACGCTTGGTAGTTTTGCAAATATCTGGCTTTCCTGGAACTGCTTCATTTCTGACTGGTTTTGAAGATTACATGCAGGGTAACTCTTCCCAATTACCCACATGCACTCTTTGTTTCTGGCTACTGTTTTCTGGTTGCTTTTTCACTGTCAGTGAAGTTTCTGGTAGCTAGTAATGCTGCTGTGAGGTAGCTTTATTTGTAGTGTAAGTGGCAAATTTTTCCCTTCTAGTTAATCCAGTCTCTGAAAAAGGAAACGGAGAAAATAGAAGTTGGCGTGGCTGAAGGCAGAGGCAAATAAAAAAGCAATTTTTATTGCCCTAGAGATCTGTCCTCTACATATGAGGACTGAGAGGAAACATGCAGCAGGAGCTAGAGAATTGCATCGACAGAGTGGAACTCTTCGCATACCCGTCGGCTACACCTTTCATAAGGAAGCGCCTGCCAACCCTCCGCTGAGCACTGATCCCGACCCGCCTGTCTGGTCTTGTGCTCTCTCCATATAGGTGCTTCTGCTTTCATCTATTCCTAGGTTAAATATCACCACCTGAAATATGCAGTTCCCAGGGCAGAGTGAAAGGCTAGGATCTGTTTCTTTGCATTTTAGATTGAATTTGGATTATAAAATCAGTGGGTGAGAGTGAGCGGGAGGCTGAGCCACAGCACTGGGAGGAGCATAGTCCTCTTTGGTGACCTCTACGTTGCCTCCAAAGCATCCTGTATGTATGTAAAATTGTGAACTCTGGGGCTTGGTTATGCTGCCAACTCCATTTTGGCTTTCTTCTCTGTCCCTGAGCCTGGATTTTAACCGAAGTATAGCTAGCAGGCAGTTAACCTGAGTGCTGTACCTTGGAGATGTGCTACCCTAGATAATAACATAGTTTCTACCAAACTGTTTTTTGAAAGAGGCCTTCTTGACAACTAAGTTTCTTGGCAGGGATCTGTTATCACTGGATGGAAGCTAAACAGAGAGCCTGGAAGGTAACCAAATGCCAGGAGCTGGCCTGTCTGCTATGTCAGACATCTCCAATGGCAAAGGCAGAGGAGGGTCTGCCCATATCCAGAAATAGAGAGGCAGTGAGGCTTTTGGCTCCCTGTGTGCACGTAGATGGAGGGGAAGGAAAAATGAGTGGTCTCAAGGATCATTGTGTTCAAAACTGTTTTGTCACAGGCTCTGAGTCCCTGGGGGACCCTTTTGTGAGAGGGTCTGAAGGGTGGAAGACTCTAAGGCTGAGCGACTGCACCTGATACATCAGCTGAGGGCTGAAAAAGGCCAGGACTTGGACAGATGAAGTAACAAAGATTGGAGGCAGGGGAGCCTGGCCTTGCGCCAGCCTGTGGAGTGGGGTGGGCAGATCACAGAGAGGAGCTGGAGGGGGGTCAGAGGAGGATAATCCTCAAGCGGTGATGAAGGCTGCAGCTGTTGCTGTTAGAGCATGGCATTACAGAGGTTTTCTGCTGCTGTGTTGTGGGTATCAGCAGAAGTCTGCCAGCCCTGAGAGCTGGGTGAAGTGGGGTGCTGATGAGCTTGTCCCCTTCAGTGTCCCAGGGGATGTTCTGGGACATTCATCTAAAGGTGGAGGGGCCTGGAGGTATGCAGAGCCCTGGACAGAGCCTTGTCTGGCGTGGAGTGGGTTTGTAAGACCAATGACGGTAGCTGGAAGGGAAGGCAGCGTGCTCCTGGAGCTGGCATTTGCATATGCTGCCGTGTGTTGCCTTAGAACAACTGCTGAGCTCAACTTGCATTTTTGTCCCTCTTTGCAGCCAGTCACAGAACTCTGCCCTGTCTCAACGCTTCTTCCCAGATGCCACAGTAGGGGCAAGTGGGACACTCTGGTGAGAATGATCGACTCATGCTGAGCAGGGAAGCAAGCAAGGACCCCATCAGTAGACCTAGCGAGTAACTGAGTGCTCTCCAGGCCCCTGGAAGCCACTTGCTACTGTCCCTGGCAAAGCCACCCAAATTGTGCTGCAGTGCAGGACCTGGCAGGCAGACAGTGGTCCCTGTAATAGAGCCTTTTGCTCCTCTCTGTGGCATTTCTAACTCCTGCAGTACAAGTGTACATTGCTGCTTTTTTGCTTTGAGACTGATGAGTGTTTGGCTGGGTGGAAGATGTATGAAGAGAGATTAGAAAATCCAGCAGAGTTCTTGGTGTGAAAGTGGGCGCCTAGAAGATCACAGCAAGGCAGGGACCATTAAGTTCTGGGAAAAGATTCCCTGCCCCCCACATAAGGGAGGTCTCTGCCCTGGGAAGAATCTGCCCTGGCTTTGCCATCCCTAGGGCAGCAGACAGACTCCCTTTTTGGAGTGCTTTCTCAGGACTTCACTGTCCCAGGGCACAATACATGGGATCCTTCTATCCCTTTCCTAGCAGCCGTGCCTCTCCACCTCCTAATATGAGGCCCAGTGGGTTTTACTTGGCCATTGTTTTACCTAGTAAATTTGTGGAGAGAGCTGACATCAACTGTCCAAGGGGAACCTCAGAGGGAAGAGCAGTGAGCTGGTTTGCTAAAACTGAGGCACTCAGAAGCTATGAGTTGGACTCTAAAAATAAAAACTCTTGGTATATTTTTATTTCTGTTCTGTTTTCTTCAGCTTTTTAAGTCTTTCTCAGCTTCATCTCCTTCAGGGTATTTTCAGTTATTTGCAGCTGTGATGGACAGGAATTGCTCATTTTTTTCATAAATTTAAGCTGATACTTTTGCACAGTGTTTGGACTCCAGAAACTGGAGTCTTCAGCAGAAAGACAGATGCAGAAGACAAGTAAGAATAGGCAGTGTGGCCAAATGCTGAGTATCAAAAACTTATCAAGCACCTCCAGCGCATCTTTGCTTGGTTCCAGGACCTGAACACAGTACAAACACTTGTCTGTGGCTCAGGATTTAAAGGCTTTGGAAGGCACGGGTCTGTCTGTTAGGTTGGTATGTGGAGGTGATGGATGAGAATGGATCTTTCTCTGTGTCATAGCCAAAAATGGTTTGTAACAAAACGTAACAGTCATTACTGTCTAGCTGGCAGGGGCTGATGATGGCTACTGTTTCAGAAGCGCAGACAGGTCTCTGTTTTCCTGTCCCTGCTCACTGTGAAGTTTGAGATCTGGCTCAAACTCTGCAAGCACGAGCTGTCTAAGACTAGCTCCAGCCCTGCTTGTTCTCATTCCACAACTCGGGATGCGCTGGAGCAGGCAGATGAAATAGTTGCAAAGGGTGTGAATAAGCCCTGGGAAAGAGCAAGCAGGCGGCTTGTTTTATGTTTGCTTCCCTGTGTTTGTCTGAGTCACGGAGCTGGCGGTGGTCCTGCTTTCACCTCGCAGAGAGCAGAAGTAAATGTGTAAGAGCCCCACGCTAATTTACTGAAAATAGCTGAAAGCCAGGCTCTTAAGATACTTGCAAGGGATTGCAACTCCTCTTTCTATTGATTCTTTTTCTCCCCCCTTCAACTTAACAGCTTTTAAAAGACAGTAAAACAGGGGAAGAGCATGCAGGCAGCCCGCAGTGTGTGGTGGGCTGTCCCAGCCCTCACCTGGGTGGCACGTGTGTGTGATCTTGTGGGGTGTGCAGAAGGGACTACCGGGCCATCAGTGGGATGGTGTGTGGAGACAGACATTTGCAGCAACAGAGAAGAGGTAAAAATGTACTTCCCTTGTTACCCTGGAGGCTGCTGGCATGCCATGCCACTGTCACAGCAGGAGAGGGACTGGCTCTCCACCATCACGCACCAGCTCTGCCCTGAGCCAAGGTGGTTTACACCTGAGCTGGTGCAAGTCTCTATCGGTTCTGGCATGCCCATGCCATTCTCCAGTGCAGGGGGCAATATACCAGTTGAGTGCCTTGCAATGGTGCCAGGTCATAATTGCATTTTTTGTTTCTGTTTTTAATCAAGAGTGATGTTAAATTTTATGCTCTCGTTAAGCTCCAGCTTCTGGAGCCAGTAGATGATGCTGTGAGAATCCCAGCTTTGTTTCTGAGCAGGGGAAGGAAGTCTAGAAAGGCAGTCTGGCAGCTTGTAGCCTGGGGGCAAAGGTAGCAACGAACCCCGTGTTCCTTCCATGTTTCCGTGGGCCAAGTCCATACATGAGCTCCTGTTACAGGTTTTGAACACAAGGGCTGGCAGAGCAGCCTCTGATCTAGCTGGTGTGTTGGGAAAAGCAGGAAGAGTGCTTCAGCTTGCAAGGGATACAGAGGTTGTGTGATGGCCACGTATTCAGGTCAGCTCAGCTGAGTAGAGGGGGAAGTAAGTGAGAGAGGCTGCTGTCACTTAAGCCATTGATGTGGGGAATGCTGCTGTGGTTTGGGGGCTCACTAAACCAGGGGTGTTTACATGCTGAGCATCTCAAGCAGGCGAGAGAGCCAGTCATCTCCCAGCATTCGTCCTTCATGCAATCAAGCGATTACTCTTTAGCAACACAGGCTCCCCTGAAACCCAATTCCTGCATTTCCTCCCTGCCTTAAGCAGGCTTTGCTTCACTTGTTTCCACATTTGTTTTTTCTGTTACACAAACTCTGGTCTCAAGCCCCTGAGCTGAAATACTCTGGGCTTTCAAAAGCATGATTCTGAATTGCAGGGTCTCTGCCTCCTCTCTGCTGCGTGCCCAGCTCATCTTACCCTTGGTAGAGAGAGCACCAAAGCTGGGGAGCGAGCGAGTGTTGCTCTTCAGTGCTTAAAACCCATATGTGTCTTCTCAACTGCCACAGTTTTGCTTTAAAACCAGACCACTCTCCATTGGATTCAACAATTATACCTCAGGGAGTCTTTGTGGCCACGTGAGGGCTCTGTTTACCCCTTAATTGGCTTCTTCTGGTTCCCTTGCTGTTTTGCAGATATGTGCCTGTCCTCCGGACTTTTATTGTCCCTGCTGCCCTGAGCTCCCGAAAGGAGAGGATTTCCTCCTGTGGTCTGTAAACTACCCCTCCACCCAGCCCTCTTGCAACAAGTGATCTGCCCCTCACACTGTCTGACCGCTGGAGCTGGGCAGACATGCCCTGCACACCACCCCTTTCCTTTGAACTGGGGTGGAATGGGAAAATGGGTATGGAAATTCAGAGTTACCCATCCACCTCCCTGTTTTCCAGACTCCTGACTGGGGATGGGTTGGCAGGGAACAAGGACACAACAGGACACCCTGCATCCTGCCCTGGAGCATCAGTGAACCCATGCCATATGGAGTGCTGTCCAGGGGTTATGTTCCGTTATCTGGAAACCAGTTCTGGAGCTTGAAATGGGCTCGCTGGTGGGTTGCTTCTGGATATGTTTGTCTTGAGCCGCCAAGAGAGGTATCCCAGCCTCTCACGGTATCTCCCGTGAGAGCCTCTGAGCAGTGTTTCAGTCGTGGGGTGTGTTCTGGGGTACATCTGCTAATGAGAAATACGTGTTTGTGTCATGCACTAAGGTTTCTGCTGGCTCACACCTAAGGTGTGGGTGTGACAATAGCTATTTAAACGCAGCTTCAGAAGGGTTTGTAGGAGATACCCAGCATCCCCTGAGAGCTGGTTGCTGTTGCTTGGCACAGTGCTATAGTGCGTGCGGCGGCAGCGTTACTAACACATGGCTTGCAGTAGCTAGTTTGCTATTTCTGTGAACTCAAATGATACTTGGTTGTGTTCCTTTGATGCCCCTCATCCCAGATGTCATGCATTGCCAGATGTTCACAACTGTGTCTGTTAGAGCACATCCATCTGAGGCTGCATTAAGTGCACCCACTAACCACTCTGGACTTGTTCCTTCGCTTACCCATAACTCTGCTGACACACAGACAGTTTGATGGACCTCAGTACCGCCAGTGGCGTCATGCTGTAACCTCCTACCTGTTCTACAGTACATTGCTCACAGCAGAGGGTCTGTATCTTGAATCTCTGAGGAGTCACACTGACAAAATAGGAATAAAATTTCTTTGAGTAAGAAGCTAGTTTTGGCTTCCACATGTCTTTGCTATTTAGGTCCATTTTAAATTTATTTAGTTCAGAAATTTTATAGGCCGGATTAAAAAACGTAAATACCAACTGCAGAACATTGTACTTTTTTTCTTAATGCTTTCTTCCACGCCCCCATCTGCAGGTAGGCTCTCCATTTATTGCCCTGAAATATCTCCAAAAGTCCAGTCCTGCTCCTCATTTTTGGTGTGGATATAGGTGCATTCCTACCCGACCCCCTTTACATTTAATTTTGAACGCTCCTAGAATACTTTTGTTGTATTCTCTCTGTTCTGAGGATGAAAATAAGTAAGGGAAACTGATTAGTTAGGTGTTGATTTTGCCTTCTCTGTGTTCAGTCTGAATCGCTGGAGGGCTCTGTCCTTAAACCCGAGCACCTGCTTCTGTTGAACACAGGAACACAGACAGCCTCTCTGCCTGTCTGCAGGTGTGTGCTTGCTAGGAGTTTGCTTGCTTTTTGGTGAAGAAATAGAAAATCTAAATTTCGAACTGAATTTACCTGCAATGATTCATTCAGAGCACTGCTCTTTTCATAACTTATTAAAATGCATTAGCAATAAATTCTTAACAATGCTTCCATAAACAGCAATTGTTCTGCTTTGAAGCCATGATGCACACTGCCGGCTCAGTTATGCTGCTGTGTGAAGTGGCATAAATACTCAAAGAGAAATGACACAAAAGGAGCCCTGTACAGATGGCTTGGGTAAAATGCTGGCCTTTTCCTTCACTCATCACAAGCTGGAAATCTGGCATTAAAGAGGATTTGTAGACAGGTTTGGTGTCTGTCTTCTGGCTTATCCCCTCTTAAATTTACATCTTGCTGCCACCTCGTACAGCGTGTAGTATCAGAGGACTTCTGACGTACACTAGATGAAAATGATGTACCAAATCTGGTTTTATAGAAGATAGCCTGGTACTGGAGGTCTCTTTTCTCTCATAGCAATAATTGTGCCGGAGCTGGCTTCCTCTTCACTGTCAACCCTAGCAGGTGGCAGGGAAAGATGTTTGTATGCCTGCATGTGGCTTCTTCCCTTGCCTATACTGCAGTGTGAAAACTCTATTGCCTTTTGTTTTCAACGGTTTTCTCTCTGCTCACAAATCCCATAGGCCTGCTGAGTTCTGCAGCCCCGTCACACTGATGCATTCCTGCCATCTCCTGGCAGAAGAGATGAATGCAAGTACCAGTTTTGATGGAGTTTTTCACTTTTGTGGGGATCTCGTAGACTGAAGGACAATGAACATGCCCGTAGCAAGGGGGAATGTTTACTGTCCTGTTGTTAAGGTATCTGGGTATTTGTCTTTAAAGCTTGAAATAAGATTGAACCTTAATATTACGATCTAAAGAATCAGCAGCAAAGTAGAATGTCCTAGGCTCGGGAAAGCAAAGACATGTTTTAGTAGCATCGTGATTTCATAAGCCATCTTTCTGGGAAGGGGTAAAATGGTTCTTCTTCCTCAAACCCAAAGTTCTGTGGAATATTTCTTGCTTACTCTCTAAGTGTTCAGAATATAATTTAGGGCAGGGAGTTGTAGTTTAGCAACCAATTCTACTTTACAGGATCCTAGTCGTGCCCCTTTCTATTGGCAGAGAATGCCAATGGCATATCTGAGCACAAGCGAGTGTTGACTCATGGGGAAACAGCATACTTCTGCCCTCCTCGGGGCCATGCCTGTGGATAAAGGCTGGCTGATGTCTGAGCTTGGCTTGGAAGTGCCTCAAACCCCATTAGCATGACACATTAGCTTCTCCATCCATGGTCAGGAAGCAAATCTGAGAGGTCTTTTTGCCTGATGGTGACACTCCTTCTGGTGGGTTGCTTTGTGAGATGGGGAGTGCAAAGCAGCATGTATTTGGGTAGGAGAGCTCGCTGGAGCCTCAGGTCTGGGCCCAGCCAGTCATACAAAGTAGGTCTCCATGGGCACAAGCAGAACAACCCCAGCCAGAAATGCAGTGCAGCTCAGAATACAACTTGTGTTTTGTTGTTGGTTGGTTTTAGCTACAAATCTGTATTTCTCTGTCTCTGCTTCTGCCAGCCCCTTCCCCAAGTGCAGCCAGAACAAATCAGGAGGATTGTGCTCAGATGTCTTCTGGGCATGAGCTGTACATCAGCTTTGTCTGACTTCAGGGACAAACATCCTCATTAAAGGGCCAACTCACACTCTAATATTCCCACTTCTACGTTGTGCAATTAATTCTATAGACTGTTTGCAAATTTAGGAGGTCTGTAATCTTCTTTGTTTGTCGATTAATCACAGGGCAGGGGGCCAGCTGTCAGTGGGAAACTAGTGAGGACAGCATTAGTCGTTGCTTTCTGTGTAGCAGGACTGTATTCAGACAATATCCATCCCTGTTGTGCTGGGAAGTGGTTTCATGTGAGGGACAGCAAGCCCTGCAGGAGCTGAGCATCCATCGGGAAATTTTACAAAGTGTTTTCACCGCAATATCCCTAAAATATAGGTGAGATTTCTAATTACTGAATTCATTTAAAGGGTCTGTATTCTCCATCTACCTGCCTCTTCTAAGCCTAACTTCTTTATTAGCACTTGTGAACAAATCTTTATAGCATTTTTCATTATTGCTACAGATATGTTAGGGAATTTGTGGGATTAAAATTCAAGATTATGCACTGTGTAAGACAATAAAGAAGGTAGTTTAATGTTTGAGAGAAACTTCAAATGCAAGAGACCTGTTAGGACAAAATACCGCAGTATATTGTGGTTTTCATTAAGGCTTATTACTGGAGTGATGTGGAGTTCTCTATTAAATAAAGCATAGTGCAAACAGAGCATCTCTAGTTATCACATTTTCAGGGGAAAGCTAACTGAACTAATTATTGGTTTGAATTTTCAAAGGTAGGTCCCTTTCCTCTGTCCTCCTTGCAAAAATGCCTGGAGAAAATGAAACTTGAAGATACTGCTGTGATTTCATGGCCTGTCTCTTACTTCATGGATGCTTGGGTTGGAGACACTGCCTCCTAAAGCTTAGGGGGATTGGTGAGTGGGATCCTGCTCCCCTGAGCTTTCCCGAGTCACCAGGGTGAAGCAGCCCTGATAGGAGAGGAGATTTGGAAGAATGAGCTTTGGTTGTCGTCAGCTTTGCATTTCAAGATGACTTTGAGATCCTACTCCATGAGGTCTTTTGCATAAGTTTCTGACAGTTCTCTGAACCCAAATCTTGCTTATGTCTATATTCCACTAGAATTTTAGATCAGAAGGACTTTGGGAGTAGGCTATTGGAGAGAATGGCTTCCTGGAACATACTTTGTGAATTTTATATTTGATCAGCAACAATTTTGCTTTCTCGTCTCTCCTTCACCTCACAACATAACTATCATCCTGATGAGCCAAGAGATCACCAGGCCCACTCTAAATAGATGTGCGTGTGAGGCTCTGTTTCATGCCAGGTAAGCACAAAAATGCTTAGTGACAGATATGGGGCTGGTCTCCTGGAATTTTTCCTGAGTGAGCAGAGCAGGCAAAATGGGATGAGAGTCCTATGCAAAGGGCCATGAGCGCTTCATGCCTGAACTGTTACTAACATTTCATTCCACATTCCTGGTAATGGACGACTGCTCCAAAACTACAGCCCCCATCTCACTGCAAATGCTTACAGGGCATCAGCTAGCTGTGAGCACTGCCAGCTCCTGCCTCGGAGCTCCATCAGCTCCTCCTTCCCACCAGCCAATTCACACCTTACACCGGAAGGAGGGCAGTTGCAATACTTGGATCTTGCAGGACCAGCTGGCTACGTGACTTCGTACTGTTGCTTTCTTAAGCTCACAGTGCATTTCACCTTTGGAGTCCTATGCTAGTGTGACAGTGGCGTTTTACTGCATGCCTTCACACAAGGTGGCCCAGGTTCTACTCTGCTGTAGCAGTGGTTGCTTTTCCTTTCTCTTTTACTCTAATTGTTCCCATTCCTGTGCTTTCTGGCCGCTGCCTGTGCTGCCGGGATAAGAGATCCTTGACAGCTGCTGGGTCCGTGAGCTTGGCACTTGATGGAGATCAAATCTGCACAGTGCTTCCTGCTATGCTCTTTAACAGATGACAGTGCTCAGGTGCACATAAATGACTCTAAAATCTGAGAATTTAGGGTCTGACAGTCCCTGTTAGAAACTTCTGCTGGCTTTTGTGCGCTGTTTAATATGACCTCTGCAAGATGAAGCTGGGGCAGGATGGTAGGAGCAATGGGACATGGACAGGCAGGTTTGGAGGGCTTAGGTTTTCCTCTATCTGTCTGCCATGGAAAGGGAGAAGGAATGCCCTTGAAATTTCTGCCAAGTGTTCTCGTTCGCTTCAGGGGAGCTGCTCTGTTTCCTGCTAGCAGAAAATCTGGCCTATAACTTCTTCCCCCAGTGATGTGGACAAAGAGGAATTCTGCATGAACGTCAAAGCCAGCCAGCACTTTTCATACAGCTGATGTTGTACATGAAGTCTTAACACATATGTTTCATACAGGTGACTCGATCTGGCTCCACATGACTTTGGAAATGTTCTCAGCAATGGGTGGTCAATTGGTTACTACTGCAGCAATGCTTGCTCTTAGCTTCATGATCTCAGACACAGCTGTATTGTTTAAGCCTTTTTGATTTCAGCACTTTATGACCAAGGATCTGCATTCCCTGCCTCATCTTGCTGGTCCAATCCATGTTCATCTGCAAGGACAGAGAAAAATGATATTGTGGTTCTGGCATTGGGTGTCTTAGCCATATTTGGCCTATCTGTCTTGGCTCCCTCCGGTGTTTGCATATGAGACCTGTAAAAAGGGCCAGGACGGACTTGTATGGATGGAGTCCAATGAATTCTGGGGGCTGGAGAGAGGATTCACTTCATGTCTTCTTCTCCACCAGGTGCCTCAGAAAGGCTTCTGAAGACAGCTGCTTTCCTTCTGCACTCAGAGAACAGATTTCCCCTGTGTCCAGCGCTCTTTTGGGGCTTGGCTGGTTTCCCAGAATCATCCTTCGTTCCCTCTTTTTCTGACCTGTCCCATGGTATAAAGCTCAATAGATTTAGTCACTGGTAGATGATGAGGATGAAAGTGATTGAAAGGGATGACATTCTGATCATGTCATTGACCCCAAGAGCCAAGTTTGATGGAATTTAAGGGAAAATCAAGAACATTGTATTGAATTACAGTTGTGGTTGTCCATCAACCCTCTGATGGCTGTTTGTTGCCATGTGCACTCCACATGTAAGTTTTAAATTTGCTGGATGATATAGTGAAGAATTTTTGAGTCAAGGGCAAACCTCCTGCTGCTCTGCAGTGAGGTAGAGCTGTTAATACAGAATAGGCAGGCACCGAGGATGGGCAATGTTGGTTCAAGCCCAGTTCATAAGGAATAGTGCTGTGATTTGCTCTGGCTGTGACTTGTCTTTGTAGAAAACAACTGTTACAGGAACAGAAAACAAGCTGGTGGTTAAGCAGCTGGGGAGAGAATTTCCAGCGTGTTGGATAACTGTAAGCGAGCGGCTTGGCAGAACAGCTCAAAGTGCATTTATGATGGAGGCTTTTCTGTTACATACAGGACATGAGGGTGTGGTGGCATTCCTCTGGGCATAGCCCTCTGGCTGGCACCTGAACATGAAGTGGTGTAGCAACTTAGCCCTTTCAGAACAGGCAAACAGATACTAGACAGTAACTAAGAACAGAAAACCATCCCAGGGGAGTCCAAAGTGCTTTTGCAACCTTGGAGTCAAGTTCTGCCCGACATGTGCACGTGCCCCTCTGGCTGACTTGGAGCAAGAGGAGAATGTGTTCCCAGGTCTGGAAGGGAATGGCTTTGCTCATCGCTGGAGAGCTGCCACATGTCTTCTGCGAGAGGCACCTGGTGCTGACTAGTCAGATTGGGATGAGAGCTTGAGGGAGGCTGGGGCCCTTTTTCTGGTGTGCAGCGTCCAAAGCCTTCCCCTGTCCTATTTCTACTGTTCTTTTCCAGTGTCATCAGTGCCCTTTGTAAAGTGGTGGGATTGGTGTTCGCTTCTTCAGGGAGAATATCCTGAAGGTGAAATTAAATTCTGGGGAGCAGAACTCCATTACATTGAGCAAACCAGCAGTGTAGTGGAGGGCTGCTGCAGTATTTCCCAGAAAACTGTGAAGACATCCACACAGAAGTCGCCTTTTCATGTGACATGCAGTGGTGACCACCTCATTTCACCTAGCGTGTAGCAATACTAGGGCCTACACAAGTGCTGAGAAAGACAATCAGTATACAAAGTTTAAATAAATTGTTCTTTTCAATGTGGAAGAAAGATGACTGATTAAGCCATGTAAATTCTTGAGTGATCTGTGGAAGGTGCCACCGTTAGGCATTTCTTCATTTCCTAGTGAACCAGCAAAAGGAAATACTTTTTGACACAACATGTACTTTGTGAAAGATGGTGCTGCAAGACACTGACTATACTCAAAATATAAATTATTTAGACATTGAGAGACATTCCCAGCAGATAAGTCCATCAGTGGAGAGACAAAGCTGCAAATACTGCCTCTGGTTTGGGAAACCCCAAAGCCAGAGACTGCTTGGAGGTTGCAGAGGGAAGGTTATTATGCTCTACTTTCCTTGCTCTTATGCTGTTCCCCTGAAATCAGTGAGCAGCGGTTGCCTGAGACAGGATGCTAGGATAGATGGATGTGTTATGTACCTCACTGAGGTCGTTATGCTCTTGTAAAGAGCACAGTAACAGTGAAGGTACTGGGGAAAAAAAGGGTCAGAACAGCCTCTCCTGCAAGGAGCTGCATGTTTGCACTCAAGAAGATCAACCTGGTTTGTGCCCACTGTTGTTACCCTTGTAAGCGGATCCAAGAGAGGAGTCCTGATGAGTCTCCCTCAGTGTAGCATCTTGCTGAATGCTCAGCAGTGCTCCGTAAGGGTGTGAGCAAAAATGGCTCATCTAGACCCCACGTAGCCCTTGCCAAATGTGTGCTCTCAGTCCCAGAGGGTGGAACTGATAAAGCAATCTGTCCCCTGGCAGATTTTATCTCTGGGACTGCAGTTCCAGGGTAAATGGCATCTTGTGCCATTTCCGAAGGGAATTTTATGTGTTATGCACACTTAAAAAGATGGACACCGTATGGACACAGCGTATAGTGTTAAGCAGGGTGTAGCAGCAAGCTGTTCTTATAAGCACACTTTCTGCCCCTTCTTCCTTCTGTTCTGCTTGTCAGCTGCTCTCAGACCTCATCACACACATTCTTCAGACCCTAGAGCACCTCCTTGACGTGAACTTCATATTCTTTGTAGGCTTTCAGCTTTCAGATACTCTTAGTTTGGCTAATATGACTCTGGAGTAAGTCCATTGGATAAGCAGACTGGCAGGCTGGAAACCCAAAATCGGTTTGGAGGGTGACTCTTAAACTCTTTGCTATCCAAAGCAGAGTTGCACAGTGGTGTAGGGCCTCCCTCTGAAAGGGCTGGTTCCAGCTCTGGAATCAGTCTAGCCCAGCTATTGTGGTCTCTCAGACCTGAGTATTTTAGCCAAGTAGGTCACTGCAGTAGCACCACTGCTGGTTTTGGTGCCAGGGTGGGTTTGGGTGTTTGACAGCACAGCCTTTTGCTGTACAGGCCCACCCTTTGAATCTGGGCTGCTTCTTTCTTTTTTTTTTTTTTTTTTCTTTTTTTCCCCTAGCACCATGAAATACCCCTTTGCATTGGCACACAGGATTTCAGCTAGCTGGGCGCATTCGACCAGGGCACATGGGATCTGGGAAAAAAACTGGGACATTACTTTTAAGATTGTTTTTAAAGAAAACTTTGGAGAAAGAAGCTGATTTCTTTTACAAGGGGGTGCTGGGTCCCTGCAGGGTGTTCTGTCACCATATCACAAGATTTCTAAAAGGAGCAGAATCAGTAGGACACTGGTGTATCAGTCTGCAAAGAGCAGCTTCCTTTGCTCACCTCCCATATTTGACTAAACTGGTATCACACAGTCCAGTCTCCCCACTCCCGTCCCACCTCCTGCTTTCTTCTGCCAACAGCCCTCTCAAAATGTGCTTTGTACCTAAAGACTCTCCTAAAGAGCTGACTCTTTCAGTTCTTCTGCGTAATAAAAACTTGTGCTGCTCATAAATAGATTTGCAATTACCAAGGGAAACAGAAGAATCAGTGCAATCCAGCTGCATCAGAGCTGGCCTCCCATCCTGTCTTAAAGAAGCTCCTGAAATTCCACACACATCACTCAGGCATAGCCGGGAGACCTCTGTGGTGATCTTTCCTTTAAACAACATTCCTTTTCTGTAGAATCTGCTGCTTGCAGCAGAATTGTCAAGGAACTGCAGAGTCCCTGTCTAGTGTCTTTAGAAAAAATGACAAAAGCTTTTTCTTTTTCTTTTATTTTCTTTTTTTTTTTTTTTTGGACTAGCCTTGGGTTTCATGTATTTCTTTTAGCAGTCAAGGGTAAGAATTGCCTGGGCGAAGCAGAGGACCCTGAGATTTATCATGAGCTTACAAATTGTTCTCTGCTAATAACATCTGGTGTGTGGTTAGTGCTGTCTGAGCAACTTGAAGTACTTTCTGAGCATCCAGGAGGTCAAACTTCCTTAGCTTTTGGGGCTTACATGAGGGTAATGATTTTATATAGAAGAAAAAAAGGCATGCCCAAGGTTATGCATCAAACTATGTAGAACTCGGAGGAAAACTCAGGAGCCGTGACTATGCTGGGTCCTGTGGAAGGATTAAGCAGCAGAAAGGAGGGAGGCAGTGGTATATGTGGGTGATCCCTAGCCTTCCGTATACAAGGAAGATCCCTTCTATATGTCTTCTCCCTAGGCTGCCAGGGGGCACGAGGGGGCATACACCCAGCATAGTGGTTTTTGACTGCCCTGGCGAGATGAATGGGCTCTGCCCTTGCCTTTAGCAGCAGGTATATCAGATCCTTGCAAACCTGGCTGGGCTCAGCTTTGTCTTAGATGCTGGGCTCAGGCTCTGCATCCCCACAAAGTGGAGTTAGTTTCCCAGTGCCTCATTTCTGTATATCCCAGAAAACAGCCATGGAGCTGGGGCATGCAGGGCTACAGGGCAAGCTTCCCTGCAAAGCCTCTGTGCTGCTTCTTGCTGGAAGTGCTGAACGAATAAGGACAAATCAGATCTGTTGAATCAAAAGTAATTCCTAGCATTTCTGGTTTCCTCAGAGACATGATTGATTCCTGGAACCCTTCTGGAGAGCTTCCCTGAGTGGGAGGGAGTTCACTTGCCCCAGGGCCTTGGGTGGGTCTGTGGAGGAATTTAAACATACAGCCCTGTTGATGTCAGTGGGGACTTTCTGATTTCTTTTATGAGGGGTATGTACCTATGTTTCTTGCCAGGTGCTGCGGGTGCAATAGCAGCAGCATGATGCTCACTTTCTTTCAATATGATTACTGAAAAGTATTGCTTAAGACAATAGCCAGGTCTGTGCAAGACTGGCTGCAAGTAACAGGAGACTTCTGCTAGAGCCCAAGCTAATGGTTTGGAGGGGGCACACTTTCAATGCAAGGTCAGCTGATGATCAGTGCCAGAACACCCCATTATTGCAACTGATTGAGGAAATGAGCATCCAAACCTCTTGTTTTGCGGAGATTAAGTTACCCACAAAGTAAGCAGGAACAGGGGGAAGAAGATATCAACGATAATGACAGCTCAGTTGTTGGATTTCTCTAGAGGAAATTTCAATTTTAATTCTGTAGGCTTTCCCCTGGTATGTGAGGGAGAGAGAGGAGTGGGGAGAAGGGTACTTCTGATTTTGTCCGGATCTCCGTTCCCTCCCATCTGTCCACCTGCATGTGTTGAAGTGTGTAAAGCATTGGAGTGTCTCAGTTCTTCTGATCGTTCACAGACAGCACTGTGTGGCTAGGCTGAACCCACAGTGCTTTGGGTCTTTGAGCAGGGTTGCAGAGGGTATTGTGGCGTCTTCTGAACTCCAGTGTGGGGCTGAAGGGCAGGTACCAGGCAGGTTAATTCTGTGCTGCAGCTGTTTTTAACAGCTGATGTTACACAGACTTGTGCTGCTTCTCAAATCAGATTAGATGGCAAAGTCAAGAGGAGAGCGGAGAAGCTCGGTAATGAGGAGCAGCAGCTAACATTGCTTTGTCGTGGTTTTGGCCAGATTGGCCAAGCAGAATGACAGATAGCCCTTCCCCCCGGCTCTCTCCTCAGAGGGGAGAGGAAAAGATAAGGAGATTTATGAGTTTAGAAAAAGAATTAAACTACTTTAATGAAAATAATAAAAAATNTTCTCCACTTCCGACTCTCTAACAGAGAGCTTCCCTGAGTGGGATGACCTTGGTTGTTAGAGCAATAAGTCTAAGCAAGAGCCTCTGTGCCTACCGTTCCTTGGTATAATCAGGTCTTATCACTCTGAGAGTGAACAGTATCTGAACAATATGCTGTTAATTTCAGACTTTAGTCAGTTAGAAGAGGCCCAGCTAAAAAGTAAAATTACAAGTCAGAAATTTGGTTCTGTTTTACCTCAAACCAGGACAGCTTTTACTTGCTGAATTGCACTGCACAGCTGCCCACAGGCTGCAGCCAGCCCCTTGCCGTTAACCTGGGGCCTTTTCCTTCTGGAGAGAAAGGGCAAGCTCCTGTCTGTATATCCCACAAATAACCTTGTGTGCATCATTTACATGTGTCTGGGGATCATCATGCTCCTTAAAGGTGTTCAGCAGCCTGGCCATTGTATCTTTATGGTTTAGTCGCCTCTTGCTTGCCTCCTGTGCTGGTGATGTATAGAATACATTTATGATCTTAAGAAGTTGAAGGTGGACTGTGAGGGACAACGTTAGCTTTCTGAGACAGCTTGCAACCCCTTCCTAGCACAGAAAGCCTGCAAGGACAGGGGTGTTACAGTAACTCATGGTGTCAGCAGCATACAGGAAGCCTTGCAGGCTGTGCAGGACTGGGTGGTGCAGGGGTCAAGGAAGAAAATCAAGGCTGTGTACTGTGTAGGCTGTCTCCTCCCCAGCAGGCTGGTGTGGAACGTGAGCAAGATGCTGGGGTCTAAGTTGGAGAACAGGAGCAGTGCAGAGCCTAGTGCCTGGGTCTGGCTTGGCTCCCAGGAGAACTCCAGTGATATGCTTCTGCATGCAAGGTTCTGCAAATCCTCCTTTGTGGAGCCTTTCTGAGCACCCCACGGCTCTTTTGACCTCTCTCTAGTTCCCATGCAGCAGAAGTGTCCCTTAATTCAGTGACTGCCCTGAACATCACCCCATTCAGTTTGATGAGACCAGGTTAGACTAACTGAATGGCATCTTTCTTTGCTAACATTTTCTTTTGATGACAATGGTTGTGTATCTAAGGCATCAGAAAGGAGGGCTTCAAGAAGGAACACCTAATTAGGAAATGCATGTTAGAAATAAGTTTTTGTGTAATATTTCTTGTGGTCAGTTTCTTCAAAGACAAGTCTGTAGGTTCCTCCTTATTTACACAAAGCTGGCTGTGAAATAGAAGCAGATCCGAGTATGGACTGCAATTGTCATGAAATCACTTCATCTGAAATTCCATAATGGACGGAGAGCATCGTTGCATTGCTTTTTTTAAATGGGAAGAATATTCTTTGTGTCATGTGCATCAGAGTTCCAGTTCATTCAAGGATGTATCCCAAATGTAGGTGTTACGTAAAAGAAAAATCTTTTTTCTCTGTCTTTATTCTCCGTGTATCACAGTGCTTGGTGTAGAAATAAATCCTATTTTTCCTGACACTGAAGGAACAACAATGGAATGAAATTTTGTCTGTAGAAGTAATTTGCTCACCTGTGGTATTCTGAACTGACTGTTCAGTAAACTAGCCAGCAAGCCTGGCCTACAGGTGCTGCTCCTAATTCTCACGTTCCCTGCTTTTCTCATGTTTGTAAGCGTACTTACCTGGTATGATGTCACAGAATCACAGAATAACAGAATGGTAGGGTTGGAAGGGACCTCTGGAGATCATCTAGTCCAACCCCCTGCCAGAGCAGGGTCACCTAGAGCAGGTTGCACAGGAACCCGTCCAGGTGGGTTTTGAATGTCTCCAGAGACGGAGACTCCACCACCTCTCTGGGCAGCCTGTTCCAGTGCTCTGCCACCCTCAAAGGAAAGAAGTTCCTCCTCATGTTTAGGTGGAACTTCCTATGCTCAAGTTTGTGCCCATTACCTCTTGTCCTGTCCCCAGGCACCACTGAAAAGAGCCTGGCCTCATCCTCCTGACACCCATCCTTTAAGTATTTATAAGTATGGGTAAGATCCCCCCTCAGTCGTCTTTTTTCCAGACTGAAGAGACCCAAATCGCTCAGCCTTTGTCAAGCGTTGTAGGTTGGGAAGATTTTAAACTAGGTACACAGCTAGGAAAACAAAACTTCTTTAAGGTGCCTTAGACAGAAGTGGTAACTGGACACCTATCTCTTACTTAGCAAAATGCCAGCTTTGCCAAACAACCTTTTCAGAAGAACATGTCACACAAGATATGACTACAAATTATGTGTTTTGCCTGGTAGCAGCAAGAGACTTCTTAAATATCAGTGAATCTACTTCGATGCCATGAGAGCTGGTCCTTCAGCTAAAATAAAATTTTTCAAGTTTGGCACTACAGTTCTGGGTTCAGTCTTTACAGACAACTCCACAGGGCTTCTACAAATTTCATAAGGTTATTTCTAACCCCTATTCCCTTCTCCTCCCAGAGGGTCATGGTACTGAGGTGGAAAGAAGAGAACTCAAATGTCCCCCTGGTGCTATTATCTTAAGTACTTGGGTCAAGTACCAATCTTGATATTTTTCTTCTTTGTATTTGCACTTACATGCTTGCTGAGCTGGAGTGCCTGCTTCTGTTGTACATACACGTGGTTCTCCCAGCTTGTGTTTGGGCTGTTGAAACTTGGGATGAAAGCTTTGTGCCAGGGCAGTGTATGCCATACAATGTTGGCTAAAGGGATTCCTTGAAACCCCTTCACATTTCAAATAGATTTATGAATAAAGGGGGCAGTTTGAACACATTGCACACCCCTAAACCCTTAGTGAATCCTGAGTTTGGCCATCTCAACTATTTATAGAACATTCTATGCCTATTCTAAATATATTTTCCTCAAGGGGACCTCATCTCAAGCCCCTGCTCCACAGCTTAAATTGGATCAGCAACGCTGCTATGATCTGTTAGCAAAAATTCCTTCTCTAACTCTGTGGCAGAGCTGAAGATGATGCTAGTCCAGGACTTGGAGGGGAAGTTCTGTGCCAGGCAGAGCTCAAGCATTTGGATTGCCAACCAGCCAGCCAGGAAGAGCAGTATTGGTGATATGGGATCATTTCCTGTAGCCGTTGCCTGATATTTATTTTTTTATAAATATTTTTCCTCTGCTGGTAGGCCTAGAGCTCTGGAGGCTGGGGGGAAAGTGACTTATTGGCAGTGTATGGCACCTTTCCCTTACAGGAGTCTTCAGCCTTGCAAACTAAGCTTAATGGTGAGCACACAAAACATTTTCTTTTTAGAGGAAGTGTAAAGAGCGTTCCGTGGGCAGAAACCATTTCCTATTGCAAGGATGCTTGAAACTGGTGTTCTCTTTTCTTTCTCTGCTCTAGAGAAGAGAAGTGTCTCTTCTATGAGAGCTGTGCCTCTCACTGGGTGGGATGGTTCCTCCTGAAACATTTTCCACGCAGAAGCCTCCCCAGTGCTAGCTGGCATTTTGTAACCCCTCTAGCAGCAGAGCAGGCTGTACAGGCCTTGTCCAGTGCAAGCTTTGCTTTGTGCAAGCGAAGGCAGCAGTGCTGTAGGAAGGTGCAGAACTAACATTGCAGGAGTGGCTTCTGCTTTCACCTGGCTTTGGAGGTTGATCATACATGTTCGCTGTTATTTTCCAGGCAGATGAGCATGGGGTATTTAGATAGCAGAGATTGAACGGTGTCAGACTCTCAAGTCTGTTACTCCCACATAAGGACAGAGGATATCTTCAGGCCAAGGAAAGCAACTCATCCTACTCTAGATTCCGTACTGGGGAATCTCTACCTTTTAGAAAAATCGTATGATTTTCTTTTTCAGTCAAAGCCTCTAGGTGTACCACAGGATAGAAGTCTTGGTGCAAAGGGCACACTGCAGAACTTCACAGGACATTTTTCATCCTTCAAGTTTAAAAATACATCCTTTATTGAATTCTGTAGGTTTGAACAGTTTCTTCTGTAGGACAGTCACACTCTGCCTCTCTCAGGAACATCTGCAGATCTGCATGACAGATGCTTCAGATCACAGTCCTGAGAGGAAAATTTTGGGTCAGTGTAGAGGTAGGGTGGACCAGCAGGACCCTACATATCCTCAGTAGCTGTGCTGCCCCACAGTAAGGGTCAGTACTGATCTGGATGCTTGAAAAAAAAAAACAACTGCTCTCTGTCCCTATGATGGGATTGACCCAGACTCTATTACATGGGTCTTGGACTGAGCTTACAACTGAGGTGTAAAGCACCAAGGCTGCTTGCACTGGTTCCAGGACAGGATTTGGAAGCACTGTGTCAGTACCGTCTCCAGAAGTCATGTCAATTTAGGTACCCATTAGAAATCCCCTTCTTCTAGGTGCAATGAAGGAGTGACTGCCACTTACTTGGCCTCAGGGGTAGAGAAGCTTGCACAAGACTTTGCTACTCCATAGATCAGGGTAACGTAGCCCACTGTGTATCTAAGCCTCAGAAAATGTCTTGGAGGTTGACGGAAGCTTTTCTTGATTGTTACCTTTAAGGATGAACGGCACAGCATGGGGCAAGATTGCAGAATGGGATTAGCTCAGAGTTTAGCAGGAAGAGTTTCTTAGCACTCCTCCAAAGCCATTTCCTTCTCTTGAAGCCTCTGGAGCTGCATGAAATGGAAAGGGTTACGTCCTTGCCCCCCCCGGCAGGATAATCATCCCAGCTCAGTGCAGCAAAATGGACTGGGTCCAGTGCTCTGGGAAGCAATAAAACAGGTAAAGTGTATTTAACAAGGAATTTCACATGGGGGATTATACCCTGAATATTGCCCCGAGATGCATTTCCTTTCACACACAAGCCTCTCCCTATGGTCTCCTTGGCTCTTCCAAGGAATCAGTGTAAGCATAGCTGTAGATCTTGCTCTGGTTATGGCTTCCTTGTGTGCATGCGGGTAGCGTTTCATTGACCCTGTCCTAGCATGCAGGAAAGGACAGGTGAGTCCCCCCAAAAGCACTGCGGTGCCACTCAGGCTAGTGCAGCACTCAGCACTTTGGGGTGCTGCTGCTGCTGCACTCTGCTAGGGAGACCTGCTCAGCTCAGGCAATATCTGTGATCCCATGGGGATGCATGAACTCAGGAAAGGCTCTGCGGTACCTGGGGCTATGCCAGAAGGGGTGCTCAGACTCTGGTGCTAATCATTTGTGTTAGCATTTCAACAAAGAGACACTTCTAATGTATCTGTCTGTTCCTGGTCTGACAGTGTGATCAGCAGCTCTCTGGCTCACCTCATGGTGCCTCTAGCTACTTATTCATGCTGATGCGTCTCTAAGACTGGCTTCCTCGTAATGGAAGGTCTCCGGTTGACCACTCTTGATATAAATGAACTATAGTGGTGCCTGTAAGAAATAGTGATAGGTCCCTTTTGCGTAAAAGTTTCAGCTTCTCCATTCAGAGTCACTGGCCGTAGTTCCTTCATGGCCTGGTTGTCTTGTCTGAACTGAGGCTGGGAAGGAATCAAGAGCATTTAACCACAAAATGAGCACCAGGAATGAAACAGCCTGGTTAGCAGAAGCAGACTACAGAGTACTCAAAGTAGAGAACTGAATTTTAAGCCTAATTTGAACATTGAATGAGGTGCTAATATCTCAGCTACTGTATCTTCTCAACCTGCTGTTCACGTGCTGTGAGCAGAGTATAGTGGTATATATAGAATACACAGTGAAAAACTGGCTTTGCACACCTGGTGCGGGCAGTGCAGGGTGAAGGGAAGAGTCTGGTTTTGGTGATGAAAATAGAAATCTGTCTTCACGTCTGTGCTCTGGGGAGCTGATCAGATATTTTGTGGCATGATACCATCATTATAGCTTGAAGAACGAATTTCAGAGCTGGCTTCTGTAATTGCTCCACTACTCCATAAGAGGAGGACGTGTTGCCTCTGTTCATGTTGCCTTGTTCATCAGTAAATGTAAAGCAAATTGTAAAATCAGATCTACTTGAAGTAACATTTGTAAGTATTCATTCACTTGTGCACAAACCAACACCCTGATGCCGGTCAAGCTTTTTTCTTATGCCAGAGAGAAAATGAAAATAGTGAGTCAATTAATATCTCCTTTCTTTTTGAAGTGTCAGGGAAGCATTTGGATACCATGGAAATGAGCAACAATATTGGGAAAAATTGGTTTAGAAGGTGTTTAAGAAGTTAAATTTAGTCCTGGAGGTAGCTTTGCTGTGTTTTACAGAGGCTTCTGCTTTTTTCCATTGCTCCCAGTATGTTATTTAGGATGGACTTCACCCATTCCCAGGAGTGCAGGAAAGTCCTACCTTGAGTCAGGTAGGACTAAAGGTTGGCTGGGTGCTGGGCCTGATGTACATTTGTGTTACATGAAGAGCGATGGAAACCTCTGGTTGCTTTTTTTCCTGCTGGGCATGGAATGGGTTTTAATCCTGGTTAAATCCTGCACCCCAGATCTGTTTGCCTTCTCTTGAAAGGACTTCTCTTTCTCTCTTTTGCAGGCATGGTTCAGAAACTTGACCAGAAGCTGCCTGTGGCCAACGAGTACCTGCTGCTTTCAGGTGGTGTGCGGGAAGGTGTGGTGGACATTGATCTTGATGAGCTGAATGTTTATGCACGAGGCACAGACTATGACATGGACTTCACCCTGCTTGTGCCTGCACTGAAGCTGCATGACCGTAACCAACCAGTCACTCTGGACATGCGCCACTCGGCTTTGTGCCACTCCTGGCTGAGCCTGCGTCTGTTTGATGAAGGAACTATCAGCAAATGGAAGGACTGCTGCACGATCGTGGACCATATCAACGGAGCTACCAATTACTTCTTCTCTCCGACAAAAGTTGCAGACTGGTTCTATGACTCCATTAGTATTGTCCTCTCCGAGATCCAGAAAAAGCCTCAGCGAGGGATGCCAAAGGTGGAGAAGGTAGAAAAGAATGGGACTATCATATCCATCATTTTGGGAGTGGGCAGCAGCCGCATGCTGTATGACATCGTCCCTGTGGTGTCCTTCAAAGGTTGGCCAGCTGTGGCCCAGAGCTGGCTGATGGAGAACCACTTCTGGGATGGGAAGATCACAGAGGAGGAAGTCATAAGTGGGTTTTACTTAGTGCCTGCATGTTCCTACAAGGGGAAGAAGGACAATGAATGGCGGCTGTCATTTGCCAGAAGTGAAGTGCAGCTGAAAAAGTGTATCTCCAGCAGCCTCATGCAAGCCTATCAGGCCTGCAAAGCTATCATCATCAAATTGCTGTCCCGCCCCAAAGCCATTAGTCCATATCACTTGCGGAGCATGATGCTGTGGGCTTGTGACAGGCTACCAGCCAGCTACTTGGCCCAGGAGGATTATGCAGCCCATTTCCTCCTGGGTCTCATTGATGATCTCCAGCACTGCTTGGTCAACAAGATGTGCCCTAACTATTTCATCCCCCAGTGCAACATGCTGGAGCATCTCTCTGAAGAAACTGTCATGCTGCATGCGCGGAAGCTGTCCTCAGTCCGCTCAGACCCTGCCGAACACCTTCGAACTGCCATCGAACACGTCAAAGCAGCCAACCGGCTAACACTAGAGCTCCAACGGCGGGGCAGCACCACCAGCATCCCCTCCCCGCAGTCAGATGGAGGGGACACCAACCAGCCTGATGACCGTTTAGCCAAAAAGTTGCAACAGCTAGTGACTGAGAACCCTGGGAAGTCCATCTCTGTCTTCATTAACCCAGATGATGTCACAAGGCCCCACTTCAGAATTGATGATAAATTTTTCTGAGCTTTCATCAATGTTTCCTGGGATTTTTTTTCTTTTGTTTCATTTTTAAAAACTCTTGCAGTGTGCAGGGTTTTTTTTTCTTTGGTTTTCCTTGATGACTTAGTCTGTTGTTTTTTACATATCCAGCGTAGATTGGATCTGTTGAGAGCAATCTGAATAAATTATAATTCCTGGTTCTGCAGGACGGTGCAGATTTTGAAACAGTATATTACTATTTCATATGCTGCTTTGATATTTTTTTTTGCTCACCCAGCCCCATTGTCTGTGAGTAGTTTCTAAAGGAGAACATGCACCGTAAACACACATGCCACAGTCTAAAATA
>VXBH01001912.1:446840-469508 GCA_013400035.1 Rynchops niger | reverse complement strand
AAAGGTGTGCGTAGTTGGTGCCTAAATTTGCTTAAAACCATCCATCTGTCCCTGTTTGCAGGTTCAGTGCTGGATGTGTTTTGCCGCTTTGTTTCGTATTAAAGCGAGGGCGTTGGAAAGGTCGCTGGGCAGCTGACTGCCACGATGTTCAGATTCTCCTGGCATTGCTCAGTGATTAGAAATATTCAGCATGCAAATAGCTCGTTCAACTTCAGCAAGTACATCATCTCCCTCCCGCCAGCCTTGCTTGGGGTGAGCTAATGGACTTTTAACATTATACAGTGACTGTCTCTAATAGCTCCTGATTAAGCCCTCCAGAAAGGCAAGTAACCATCATGGGGCAAAGGCTAAACAAGGGGAGGAGGGGTAAAAAAGCACGGATATTAAAAAGTTGTTGGCCAAGGGACTCTTGCTGACATGTTTTGTATTTAGAAAATTCAGCATTATGTTTAGCACATTTTGGCTTTTGAGAGCTGTCTATCAAACTGAGCCCAATTTACTTCCTCTGAATGCTTTTAGAATAGTGATAAAATATCCCTCCACCCCTTCTCCTCCCCCTTTGCCCATTTATAATTATTATTTTAAGGCTGCTCTGAGGAACTATTGTGTTTTCCTATTATCTTTGTCCCTGGCTCAGCACTGTGCTTCCAAGCTGAATGTAGGCTTTTGGGGGTTATTTTTATCTTACTGACCTTCTGTGGTAGAGGAACATGCTCTCATTCAGGCTCCGGACAGCCTGATTTGCTGAGCAGAGAGATGTGGGTACATTTAGGGAGCATCAGGCTCCCTTTAAACTGACTTGGCCCCGTCTCTCCCTCTCAGTTTTTGTGTGTTAGGAATACCAGCGTGGAAGATATGACTGAGGTCTTGCTAGGGACTGAGAAGACATGATACCTGATTCTGAAGTCAAGCAAGCTCTAGTGCACAGTGGACATTGAGCGAAAGAGCCACTTTTCTCCCTGATTGTCTCAGCCCCTCTGACTCCTTTGTTATAGCTTTCTTTTTAGGAGATGGAGAGAGATGAGCTGCTTTTGTCCACTTCAGGGGATACAAATCATAGCTTTGGCTTAGGATGTTAGACTTCAGTCATTAATGGCTCTGTCTCCAGGGCTCCCTGTTGCTTTATGCCCTATCATGACACTGGTGGGACAAGTCGAGGGTTTTATGATCTGTTCAACCAATTCACAGCAGAACTGTGTGAAGAAAGGAATGGCCTTTTTCCATGAATCATAGACTCATTTAGGTAGGAAAAGACCCTTAAGATCATCAAGTCCAACTGTAAATCTAACACTGCCAAGTCCACCACTAAGCCATGTCACTAAGTGCCACGTCTACATGTCTTTTAAATACTTCCAGGGACTCAACCACTTTTCTGGGCAGGCCACTTTCCTGGCCTGTTCCAATGCTTGACAACCCTTTTGTTGAAGAAATTTTTCCTAATATCCAATCATGGGGTCTATTGACCTTGTGTCCTTCTCCTGCCTCCTGTGGACCAAGGCTCATGCACACAGTATGTTAATAGCCACTTCTAAAGACTTCACCTGATCAAAGAATAAAGGACAAGGTGCTTCTGTGCAAACCCACCAGCTCCTCTTCCTGGCCTTTGGTATCCCTTGCAGGGCAAGGCTGCTTTTCCCTGAAGCCAGTGCTCTCAGAGCAGGCTTTGGCTGGTTGTGTTTGCAGGGAACGGGCTGGGTCTGCATCTGCAGATGACAGCAGGCCAGGGGACGGCTTCCCACAACTGCCGCATCAAGAGATAACTCCACTTGGCTGATCTGATATAGCATGGAGAAGAAAATCCTTCCTGCAGGGAGGCCACTGCGAAGTCTACCCTTTCCCACCAGCAGCATGACTTGCATAGTGACCAGGAGAAGACATGACTATTGCTATCATAAAGGCAGCCTTGTGTCTAGGAGCTCGTAAGTGTCACACCGCAGCCACTATCCCTGAGAGGTGCTGGGGTTCTGCCTCCTGCCCCAACATGGGAGGGAAACCAAGACTGTCTTAGGACTCCCCCAGCAAGGAGGGGATGGCAGAGGGGAAGCTGGAGTGGTTGAGGACACATTCTCTCCTCACTCTGACCCCCAATCTCTGCAACACCACCATAGCTGCAGCAACTGGTTGCAGCTTCTGTGACAATACACCATTTGTGGAGCTTTCTGAAAGAGAGACTGGGTATTTCCTGGCAAAGACAGCTCTCCAGGGAAAGCCTGCAGCCAGCCTAGCAATTCCTGTGCCTCCCTACTCACTGAGGGAAGTGCTCAGTGCATGTGAAGCTCTTCATTGTGCCTTACACCTTCTTTGCAGCCGTATGAACTCATGCAGAAGAGTTGGGGTAGTGAGGAACAAGGACCAGTGAAGGACATGCTTTCCCTCTACCTCCCATGGTGTCTAGTACCTGCACGTTCACCTGTGATTGTCCTGGGAGGATCCTCCAAATCTTTCTCAACTATTAATTATTGATACAGGGCTCAGAAGAGCCATTTCAGTCATGGAGTTCAGCCACCACTGCAGTCAAAAATGCCTATACTGGTCGGTTTGATGTTTAGGCCCCCAAGAGTATCTGGTCTACCATCAGCCCCACACTTACCTATGCTCTGTAACAGGCAAAAGGGATGGAGCAAGAAAAAACCCAAAGCTGCAACCTTCATTCAGCTTCCCTCAGAGGTTCCCTCTATTTACCAATGGTTCTGGCTAGTCTTGGTTGATGTGCACAGTGCTATATTCATTACATTATTTTGTTAACCACTGGTGACAAAGCTGGGATTGCCAAGTGATGTCTTTAATCCCTGGACAGCTGTGAGTACATATAGATGGTATCTCGCTGGGTACTTGAACTGGATGCACTAACATCATCTCTCCTGCTAATGAAAATGGGGGGAATGATGGTGGGAAGTTGCTACAGAAAGCCTCCAGAAAAAGCACAAGCCCATCAGTTAAAGGGAACTCTAGAAACTGAACTAAACGGTTCTGAATTCCACCAGCACATTGTGACTAAGGACTGATAAATCCACCAAGGCATATGTTACCAGATTAGTAATACAAAGCTAGTTGCTCATTTGTTCTTTCCCCAGGGCATGGCTCTATTCAGCATCAAGACCCCCCTGACGGTAGAATGTGAAACCCAGCCTACCAGGAGGCATGGAAAGTAAACGCTGCTCAGCTGGTTCCTCCAGTCTGTTTCTCTATTGCACCCAGCCTACCCCATGTCCCTCTCCAAAACATCTTTAAATAAACTCTCCAGAGGTGTTCTGCTACACAGTAATGAACTGAAATGAAATAACATGCTGCTGAATGGAGCTGGATAAATGCCTTCTCATATTTTGTTATAGTCACCTAGAGCAACCTCATTGTCTGTGTCATCTGTTTCTCCGGTTTACTTGTGGAGCAGCAAGCATCATGGTGACTATGCAAAAAAAGGAAGAGAAATGCAAGTTCATGTGAGTTGGAGTAAATAATTCAGAGGCACTGGCTTGTTCTGATACACAGGGCTGCCAGGGCATACTGGTCCAGCACGCATAGAAATCATGGTCTCCCAAGTAAGAGTAAGCTACAGAGAAAACCGAGCGAATCCCCCAGCCTGTTAACTTTCCAGCTCATCGAGCAGGTGGAAACTCAGCAGAGTGACTGTGTGGAGGGCTGGAATGTGGCTGCTGGCTGTGAGAGCATTGTCAGGACTCCCAGGCTGGTGGGCTCTTTAGCTGGTGCTGCTGTACCTGCACAGCACAATATGCCATTGTGCAACTGAATGAATACAGTCAGTGCTTGAGTTTGAAAGCCATTTCTGTGTAACAGCTTAAGAAAGAAATGGTGAAAAAAAGAAGATGACCACCTAAAAAGCAGTACATCATGCACAGTCCTTCAACAGAGCAGAGCTGAGAGTGAAGAAGAACTTCACATGATCAGTTTTAATGTTGTGGTAGACTTGGATTTCCTGCCCAGCTGCCAACTCACAAGGAACCTTACTGTATTGTGCGCTGGCTGGAAGGGGATTTGTTCTGGCCATGCAGCTCTGATAACTTTGGAAAGATGCAGTCTTGGAGGCATCAGACACAGTGATGGTTTGCATGGCTGCAGACACTTGAGCTTTTAGTCTTCCAGTTTCTTGCTATATTAGTGTCTTAGAAATTCTCTTAAGCAGCGAAGATCTCCAGGAGATGTTTCCCTCCTTGATACTCCTGTCTAAAAATACAAGGAAGACAGTACAGTGCAACAGTGCAAGGATGAGGAGGCATGTTAAGTAATTCCAATATAATGTGCAAGGGGATCTTCATGGTGTTTGTAGACCAGGGTCCTGCCTGGTTTGCCTTTCCTGCCCCTGTATGCACAGGAGAGGTCTCAGGTGTGGGCTGGAGGTGTTGGGGACAGCCACAGCTCACCTTCCTGACTGATCGGCTCTGGGTACAGCCCAGCAGAGCAGCTGGTAGGTCTGGGGGATTGTGTCTGTTTGGAATCCAGCTGTCCCGGTGGCCAAATCCTGTTAACTGCTCACCTTTTACTTGAGGCATGAGTAACCCCAGCTATACAGCTGCATGTGCCTTGAAGAACTAAACATATCTCTGCAGAAAGCTGGGGGTTTATGAATCACTGTGGTTCATGGCTGGGGGTAGGATTTATTTGTCACAAAGAACTGAGTTAATTTGACCATTTGTGCAACCAGATCTGAGGTCTGAAGGACCCACAAGGTATTTAGACATCTGAGCCATGTCCCTCATGCATCACAGGTGCTTGCTGCCACAGACGCAGTCCCTCAAATGCTTCTTACATGACATGATGCCATCGTCATGTAATAACTTGCCCCAGCGGCTGGCTGGGTCCACATGTAATGGCAGGTACTCCTCTGACCTGGCTGCAAAAAGGTCCTTCAGGTCCAAATGCCATTTCTCTTTCAATAGTTACCGTTGAGATCTTCCCACAACAAGTGCATCACCAAGGCATTTTGCGGACCCAAAGAGCTCTGACCCTCTGTAATCCAGCCAAGGGCCATCGCCAGCTGTGGGGAGATGGGGTGCATCTTGCCCCCCCTTCCCTGTGCTTAGCTTGGAGATAAGCCCCAGGTCTCTAACGGTGACATGCAGCAAGCAGAGCTGATGCGCCTGCACAGCGCAGCCCCGCGCGGGACCAGCCCGGCACTCACAGGAGAGGCAGCGCTGCACACTGGCTGATTTGCTCGTTCCTTCAGTGCCGCTAATTAGACCACATGCAGTTCCTGTTTCTGGGAAGAGCTCTTTTAGAGCCAGCTCAGGTATCTCTCAACTGCACAGCATTCAGCAGTTTGGAAATCGCCACTCTGCTTAGAAATCTAAATGGTGTCTCACAGCAGTATTGCAGCCTCCCAGTTCTTACTGGAAATAACCTCCTGGTGCTGTCTGCCTGTGGCCTTGTCCCTTCACGCCTCTGGCAAGATAAAACATTATTTTGAGGGTCAGGGTGAATGATGGGGAAGATATCTGCTGTTCTCAATTTTACACACAGTACTTCAGCAAATGCCCACGTCTGCCAGCTTGAATTCAGAAGACGAAGGGAGGGGTGGGGGGATAGCACAGCAACACAAAGTCATGAATGTGTTTGTAAAATAATCTCTTGTGTGCATAACTCACTTTTAGTACCTGATTTTCAGTCCAGTCACAGAGAGATTATGTTGATTTGCACTTCTGCATCCACTGAAATTCTTTTGCAGCCAGTGAGAGACGGGAATTTCTGTTAAATATATACGTAGTATTTCTCCAGGTTCATTTGAAGAGAGTGATAATATATCATTGCTCCCAGAGGGGACATAGCTGCCTCCTAGCTTATGTCTGCTGACACGCATTAGAGCTGGGCTTGAACGGCAGCAATCAATAGTGGGAAATGCAGCGGCTGAAACTGCGAAGTGCAGCTCTAACGTTCCTTACGCAAACGGTACCGCTCACCAGAGAGCAGCCTGCTCAAATGAGCAAAGAAACAAGACTGACTGCTCTGTTTGCTAAATGATTCCCAATATTTCTTGTTGGTGGTTTTTTTTTTCGTGGTTTGCATATCTTAAGAAAAAAAAAAACCCAACCAAACAAAAACAGTTGCTGAAACTGGGGAGGGTAACAGCAGCCAAAATTAAGAGGAGAACACCTCTCTTTTTGGGACAAGTGTGGGTTGCTCACACACGCGAGGGCAGGTGGGCTATCCTGGGCTATCTCCAAGCACATCAGGACACAGCTAGCTGCGTTCTGCCCCCCTCATCTGCCTGGTGCCCACCGATTCTTACCCTGATGCAGACCAAAGCGGGCACACGTGTCCCTGACTCGGCTCTCAGGCTGAACTAGCGCAGGGGTGTTACAGCCTTCTGTGAAGCTCCTGGGCACCCCTGTGCCCTCTCCAACATGGTCATTCGCTAACCAGCCACTCAGGCTGAAGCTGGACCCGACTGCCCAAGTAGCTGAGCACCCGCTGCTCGCACCGGATTAGCAGGAGCTGCTTGTCCTCAGGGTTGCCAGTGGCTGGACCCAGAATTTGCTCATGTTAAAAGCCAATTCGTTTGGTCTGAACACACAGCTGATACATGGAGGGAGACCACTGTTATGACAGGCAGGCCCTGAGGGTCTGGGATCACTTTCTCACTCCATCTGCAAGCTGGAGGAATTGCAGCGATGACCAAGCATCATAGCGGTACTGATCTCCTTCCCCTTCCGTAATATACAGAAAAGTGGAAGAGGAGAAGGAGAAAAAGAACTTAATTTTCTTATTTCTTTCTGCACAGTGACCCTGACCTTTGTGGTACACCTGGCTGTATCTGTGTCTGGGGGGGTTTATCCTCACCAGCTGGCCCCAGCACAGCTAATTGACTGCTCAGCAGCCCAGGTGAGGGGGAGGCTCATTAGCAGCCATTTGGCACAGCAAGGTTATAAGGAGGAATGGGGGCTACTCGGAAGGTCATGCTGATGGACCTCTGTACTCTGAGGGGTGATCAGATGGGGACTAGAGTCAGAGAAAGACCAGCGATGGACTGAGAAGTAAGTGAGCCCTTATGTGGGGCTAATGTGAATCTATGCATAAAGTAGGAAGGGTCTGCGTGTCCTGGGTCTGGCGCCCTGAGGAGCTTTGGGCAGACCCTGTGGTCAAGAAGGGGCTAGACCCTGGGCTGTGGAATGGTGGAAGAGGTGATGCCTCATTTCAGAGGATGCGTGCACTCACCTTTCTCACCCTTTTTGCTATTGAGGAATAAGCAGCCGGACCCTGTTGGGATCCAGAATGGTGTTAAACGAGGTGACCTGATGTCTCCAATTTTATTTAACTTGTCTGTGAATCCTGTGCTGTGCAAGTTAGAAGAAGATGGGGAAGGTTTCCAACATTGTGCAAGAAACGTAACAACTATGGCATTTGCTGGTGATTTGGTACTGCTGAGGATATGTGTACTCACCTTTCTCACCCTTCTTGCTATTGCAAGCAACCTTGTGAGATGAAAAACCAGGGTTTGCTTGTGTATGCCAGGAGCTGGAGTGCTCAGAGAGCCAGAGGCAATGTTATGGGCATTTGAAGCAGCAAGTGTCCTGCTGCCTGCTCTTTGCCCAGAAAAGGATTAAGGTAACAAAACAAGGAGAGGCTGTTAGTGTGACTGCCTTGCAGATACGCTATCTGGGGAAGCTTGGTTTGGTGGGAGGAGCTGAGCAGGAGAGATATGTTTAATCTTGAAGGCAAGGAGCGTTGGAAATGCTGCTGGGCTCGGGTTGTCTGGAGCTGTTGGTTCCTCGGGCGATAACACTGTCTTGGCCAACAGTGCCTGCACACGCTCATCTGTGAGGAAATAATTGGTCAGATTGTAAAGCAAGGATGTATCCTGGCATGCAGTCAGCTGTGCTTACTGTTACCACTAGTAAGCTGGACACCAGCAGGTGGTTATCAGTGGGCGTAAACCCTTGTTGAGGTGTCATGGAGGGAAGGCAAAATGTTTCCTTGGCTTACATGACGAATTGCTAGGAAGAGTGCATTCTTTACACTCTGAGTTGGGGGAGCGTAGGCCTGCTAAAGCCTTGCTGTCCAGGTGCTTTGTATCTGTCTTATGGGGCGCTCACCTGAACGCAGTTTGGGTGCAGGTGTGTGTAAAGAGCCCTGTTCCTGTTGTCACGGGGTGTGTTGGGCTGCAGCACTGTTAGCCTGGCAGGGGTGTCTGCTGTGAAGCCAGGAGGTTGCCCCAGCTGGGGAGACAACTGGGTTCTCTTGATTAAGCAAATCCAGTAGCTTGGCTGGCTCCTTACCTGAGGAGGGAGTGTGTTGTCTGCACGTTGACTTTGGGTTATCCCTGCCTGAAACGCTTGCAGTAGAGGCTTCGGGGCCCAAGCGCTTTTGTAATGCTAATGCATGAGTGTCCCGGGCTCCTTGTCCTCAAAGTCCTTGTTGCCTCCACAAAGTTTCCAGCTTGTTAAAAGCAGAAACTTGCAACAATGTGTTCTCCAGTGCATCCTGGTCAGTGAGTGCGGAGTGATTTTGTCTTACTGTGTTTTAAAGGTTGTAATTCCTATATGCCACACCCCACCCCATTTCTCTACTGTTCTAAAGCAAGAAGTATAGCCTGGAAAAGCATTGTCCTGCTCTTGAGAAGGAGTATTGTTTGGACCACGCTTTCTATCCCATTCTTACGTTGCTACAGCTCCGCTTGTCTATGAGCGTAGCGAAGGGGTATGATTACACCATCCATCTCTGCTGACCCTAGATGTGGACATGAGAGCAGTTGCTGCCTGGTCATTTTTTTTAGTGAAGCCTTTATGTGAGCTGTCTTGAGGGCGTGGACCCAAGGGAGAGCTTTACGATGGGTATGTGACTCGTTAAAAATGCAAACAAAACCCCAGGGAAGTAAATCCACCAAGTGTTGGAGAGGCTGCTTCTGTTGGTCCTCAAGTAAGAATTTCAGGTAGGTCTTTAAGCCCCAGGTGGTAATTGCTTTTTCATTGCTCTCTGCATAACCTGATTAGCACATCAGTGGAAGTGGGCAGAAGCTGGAGTTCAATTTCAGAGTTTTAATGATACAGTGTGAAAAGAAAACCCGCCATCTTCTTTCTCCTGTACCCTCCCTCCTGTGAGGCTCGAGCAGCTGCCTCTAGATGTTTTTTGCTGACTTTAATCTTCCTTATGGGTATTTCTCTTACGTGCTGGTTTCCATTACGGGTGGGAGAATGGGAGTTCATCTCTTCTAGATTCCAACCTCTGGATGAATCTGAAAACCTTTGTGTGCTTTTAAGTGATGTGTATAAATGCATGATGAACAGTCTCGCTATAAATGTGAATGGCTCACTTCTCAGTGTCTGACTCCAGCCAGCTGCTGCTCCTGTTTCCCATCCCTGATGTTTAGTGAATGAAGGCTGTTGGTTTCCATACGGAGATAAGCTAAAACAGCAGTAATTCTCTATTTCTTGTAGATTTTTGTAATTGCTGAAGGATTTGGTTATCTTGAGTAACCAGTCATCTCTGCTGGGAAGTAAGGATGTTTCACGCAGACATTTATATTCTTGGAATGATAGCCCCCTTCTACTTTTGAGATTTTTAACAAGGCAGAAAGATAGTATTGCATGACCTCATTTCTGGCAGCAAGTATGAACTGATGGCAGCCAGCAACATTTTCATCTCTTTTCAGCTCAACTTCTACCTCCCCACTCCTCTTCTCCCTGTTTGCCCTTGTAATTGGAGATAAGCTGGACCCACGTAGTTATCCAGCATCAGAAACGTAATCTAGACAGCTCTTCTCTGAATCACACTTCTACTGTGCCCTTCAAACGGAAGGCAGATGCCTACAGTCTATTTTCTGTGAGCTGCTTGGAAAAAATCTGAGCTGCAACTATTGATAGATACATGTTTGAGGGACACCTGGAGGTGTCTGGTGTTCTCGCAAAAACAGCACAATACTTCATTGAAAAGCAGCTCTGCTCAAGGACAGCTTTATCCTCTTCCTAAAGGGAGATCAAACTCTTCATGTGAGGGCAGGCAAGGGGCCACTAGGGACTTTGATAAGGTGATGAAAGCCTAAGTGATTCATTTTTTGAGTGGAACAGGAGTTCAGACTGTGCAGGTCCGCAGAAGAGATTTTAAAATACCCTCTCATGCTGACTGGGAACAATGGAAGACTTGGTGAAAGATCAGGTATGTTTTCTATCTTTGTGCCCTCCCCAGGCCGTTTTGTTGCTGAACAAAACCCTGCTTGCTGTGCGATGCAGCAGCTCGCTGAGGTTCAGATGGCCCAAAGCTGGACCTCCTTTTCAGAGCATCACTGAGCTCCTACCTTGCCTTCTGTTCCAGAATGACAAACCTGTAAATACATGAGGAGGAAAGTCTCAGCTGGGGGGAAGCAAGAGTGGGGGTGAGCAATTAACTTGCAGGTGACAGGCAATAAATTTTGATGATTCTTTTGTTGAGATAGTGAAGTCCTCCAAGTGCAAGATAATCCTTACTTCCAGATCTTGTCCCTGCCAAGGGTCTCCTCAGGTTCTCCCTCTTGGGAGGCTTCATGGCCATCTACTAGGATGTTTGGCAAGGATAAGGACAAGGAAATGGGAAGCTTGGAGGGGAGGGTCAAGGGAAGTATCCAGACCAAAAAGAGCTATTTGGACAATGCCATTGCTTTAAGACAGATGAAGCTGCTCCTCACAGGTGGGTTGATCTTGGGGTTTTATTAAAAAAAAAATGTAGATTCTGGAGCCTCTAAATACACAATGAGATGCTCAGATGACTGATTGCTCTGAAATCCTGGTTGTGCTGGATCTGGGGCCTCTCAGAACCACAGTAGTTAAACTATTGCACTTGACTGGAATTGCAAATATGTTCCTTAGCCTTCCCCTCTGCACAAGTCTCTTAGACGTCTGAATCCTTTAAGTGGTAGAAATGAGATGTAAAGGTCCAGAATGCCCTGACTGGGTGGTCAGTGAAATCTGGTGTTGTGAGGCCCAGTAATACTGGGTTATCCAGATTAGACACTGCATCTGATTATCTTGCTGCTAATCCTGCCCTCAGTAATTTAATCAGGATGGGGATTGCGAGGCCAGGATCAGGCAGAAATAATGGGCGATTGCCCCCTTGCGCATCTGTAGTAGTTGGAACTCCTTGTTTGTGGCAATATCTGTAATGCATTGAAATAAATATACATGTGAGCTCCTGCTGTGTTGCCACTGCCATTGCAACTGGACTCTCCTGTTTCTCACCATTCGTAGGTAAGAAGTCAGTTATTGAGTGACTTTGGGTGACATGGATTCCTGCATTTGTTTTCTTTGAGTTCTCACAAAGTGTATGTGTGAGGGGACTGATATGTAATGCCAATTTAAACAAACTGGGATGGCAAAGAGTGATCCACTCCAGTAAGAAGAACAGATGATGTTATCCTGCCTGTCAGGTAGCAATAGGCAAGGAGTCCTGCCTCTATGGGAAAGCTGGGTCAAGTAAACAATGTCCTGACCCCGTCTCTGGCAAAGGCTCCCCTGGTGTGGACTGGGAATGAAGCTGTTTGGTCATGTGTTTGTAGACGTGCCTAAAAGGGAGCTGTGTTCCTGTTACTGAGTTTGGCCCAAAAGGCAGGGATTTAGATTGCCTGACACCTGAAGCATCAGGTCCTACAGGAAAAACTGGTACCCAATCTATCCAGCTTCCCCAAACCACAAATGAATTAAGACCCTATCATGAGACCTGCCTGAATACATGCACATGGGAATATAAAAAGGCCACTTTTTCAGTGTACTACATGAACCTGACCCTCATAGCCAAGCAGAGTCTCAGTCAAGGATGACTGGGTGGTGCCTTAGGATTTGGGATGCATGCTACAAAATACAGGCTATAGAGGATAAAGGGTGCTCTTGGAGCAGCTCCATGCACAGCCAAGTGTCACAATTTATGTAGGGCTTTAACCACAGTGCATATGTGATCTATTGAAAAGGCATTTGAGCAACGCTAATATGCTTACAGCCATAAAATGTGTACCCTGTGCAGACCTGCAACTTTGCAAAGACTGTTAAAATAAGCCTATAGGATAAATATTAACTCTGGAGAAGTGCTCATGTTGTGTACGGCGCAGGGGATGGGGGAAAAAACCCAGCTCGATGCTTCTTGTTCCAGCCAGGAGAGGGCAGAGGTTCATGCACAACCACGTGTGGCCTCAGGAGGCTGCTGATCCTTAATGATGGCATTTAACGGTCACTGCCAAGGGGCTGAGGTGACGATTCCTCTCCTAGATCGTGACATTGGAGAATGCCTGGGCCAGCTGTGAGACAGAGCAAATGCTCTGCTGTGTCTGGGGAGAGGCTCATCCTGCGCAGGGATAAGCAGAAGTGAGGAGAAGCTGAAAGCAGGGGAAGGAGGAATGAAAAAGCCCCGGGAGAGAATGGGTGCTGCGGGAAGGGAAGGAATAGCAGGTGGCAATGGCAAGCCTGGGTGCTGGGCCGGGAGCGGAGAGCTTTCCTCCATGTGGTGCACGTGGCTCGTGTCTGTGTGCAGATACCAGAATTGCAATGCTTTGTGCATGTAGGAGGGCTGCAGCTGGGGAACGGGGGAGATGGCTTAGCTGGAGCTCACAGACTGGAGGGCTGCCTTGGGAAGGAGTCTGCACGCACTGGCCTAGGGTGTTCCAGTTCAACATGGCTCCTGCCTGGTGCTGTCCCCTTAGAGGTGGCACCCTGGGCACCGCATTGAGGATGTGCTTTTGTTGCTGAGCTCTTCATGACATGGGGAAGTTTCAGGATCAAGCTGTGAGTGTTTCCAGCAACTGCTTTTATTCTAGAGCTGTTTGCCAGTTGGTGCTTTCTTGGTGCTGGCAAGAAAACATCTTCCCACTGGAAAACTACCCCATTGCTTTTCCCACTTGCTGTTGCTAGTGGCTTTTTTTTTTTTTTTGCTGCTGCCAGTTGGCTGCACATCCCATCACTTGGTGTTTCTGCTGCTCTCAGCCTTGGCATTGTGTCTTCTTGTTTCTGTGCTGTCTGTCCTCTTGGTTGCTACAGCTGATCTTCTGTCACCCTGAACCTCTGCTTTCTCACCCCACTGCAATGTGGAGCTGGTTGATTCCTGGTCCTGGTTGACTCCAGCCTTGGATTTCCTGCTCCTGTTAATTGAAGGGTCTCAAACCCTATTGCCATGCTGATTGTGCTGAAATCTTCCAGTTTTGCCACCTTGCTGACTAAATAGTTTTAGTTCCCTAGCTTGCTTGCTGGCATGGGATTCAGTCACAACTGGCTTCCTGCCACCTTGAGTCAGTCCAAACCTTCCTCCTCTGCCTTAATTTCTTTTTTCTGAACAAAATCTCTTCTATTACTTTGAAGTTTAAAAAGAAATGGGAAATTATATGCTCTCCTTTCTCATTCTTGTCTCCTGGATGTGAGCATAAGCACCTTCTTCTATCTCCAAGACTCCCTGTATCTATTCCTATCCATGCTGTTATTCTTTCCCTTCAGTCCACCCTCTCTTCTGGCAGCTCTTCCTTACAAAACAAGCTTGCTATGGAAGCCCCCACATGTTTTTCTAAATGCAGCCTATCTCTGCACCTTGTCTTGAAAAGTGCCTTCATCAAAGTCAGCCCTTTCCCCTGATGTCCTTACTGTTATCACCTGGGACATTCCTCCTCTGCTCTTCCTTTCCCTCCCAAGACTGTTTTCCATTAAGTCACTTGGAGGATGCTGTTCTTCCCTTTGGCCTTTTCCAGTCTAAATTTGTGCTGCATCCCATATCACTACATCCTTGGGCCCTTTCTCTCCTACCTTTACATGCTGTTTGACTGATCTCATCCAAGCAGTAAATTGCCTTAATTGCCTTTGTGGATGCTTTGTCACCTCTTCTCAGCCTGAGAACAGAAGACAGGTGTGTCCTGAAGATTTCTGTGCAGATCCAGCTATCTGCTTAATCTAGAGAAGAGCTCCTCACTTTCCCCTCACCTCCAGTGCATTCCTGCTTTTCCAGTGGCAATGGACATTGCCATCATGTCCTCAATGTGCGTGCCACTTGCCTTGGATATGCCACTGGATTGCCAGGTCGTAGATATTTTAATGCATGCTGCTGTGTAAGGTTCCCTCCCCTGCACCACACAAACCCTTCCTGGCATCTCTTCCCTTACTGACAGTTTTTCCCACCTAGATGGGTGTGATCTCAGGTTCCTCCTCTCTGAAATGTTGCTTCCACTCTGGTCTTTTCCCTAGCTTAGGAAAATATCTCTTGCAGTTGGCGTTTCTGCAAAACCAACCACTTATGCAGCAAATACTGTAAAACTGCCCAAGGAGCTGGCTCTCTTTCTTCCCACCATTCATTCTCTGCACAGCTGCTTCTCTGACAAGAGAGGAATGTCCTCTTAGTGCTGCTTGGTTCTAGTGTTTTAGTTTTGAAAGATAACCACTTTGGCTAAGAAAAAGAAATACCTCTTTGCATCAGTCAGCTAAGAAGAAGGTTCTAGAAATGCAGGAGAGGAAAGACTAATTTTATATGCAGTATAAAATGAGATCCTAGGAAAGGGCTTTGATGGGAAAGGGCAAAGGTAATTCCAGTCTGACCCTTCTGAAGCCCATGGAGATCAGCTTTGGGCATGGCTGGGCTGGGTAGTAGCAGGACTGTGCTCCTTGATGCATCTTCTTGGATGGCTGTCATGGCCAGCTCTGGTCTGCATGGCAATGTCTGCAGCACTGACATAGCCAAAAAGCCCTTCTATTCCAGGGCTTCTGGGTCACAGCAGGATCTTCAAGGGCAAGGCTGGAGTATGGGCAGAGAAACATGAGTCTTTCTGACCCCATTTAGGTGGTAAGCCGAGTGCTTTCTGGACTTTGTTCTTGAAAAGACCTCTGAAACCCAACCTGTACAGCTCTCCATGATGGGACAACCACCCTTTTATCCTTAATATGTGTTGGACTGTGTAGAATGAAGGAAGAATCTGTACAAGAGCATATGGTTCTTCCAACTCCAAGTGCTACTCTTTCTGCAGTACATCTGAATGCCGAACTAGCAGTAGGTTACAAATGTTGTCCATGATCTCAAAATCTTGCTTCAGCCTTTGCTTGAAAGGTCTGCAACAAGAGCAGAGATGAACTTGCTGGCTGCACTGAGTGTAATCCCATATTCTTCCTTGAATCTCCACTGTTTTCTACATTTATCTTTAACTGTCATCTGGAAGATGCCACTGCAATGTTTAGAAAATACTGTTGGTTATGTCTACTTCACTTATTCATCAGGTAGAGCTGAGCTCCTTCTAAGCAGTCATGCTTTGCAAGTCTTGGGTTAAAAGCTTGTGGCTTGGTTGTGCAGATGGGTGATGCAGCTGAACTCCCCAGCACCTCTTGGCTGTGCTGTGGCCAGAGCTGGCAAGTGGGGAGCAAGCAAGAGCCTCCAAATGGTGTTCATCCTTTCATGGTCAGGCATGCTGACTTTCATACTGTTTGGATTGATTGCAGCCCAAAATTCTGGGATGGATACAACAAGATCCCACCACCAGAGGAATGCAAGGCTTAAAGAAATTGTTATTTATGTATATGAGCTAAGCAAACAAACCAACCAAGCTTTTCTATAAGCAAAACCTCACCAGAAAAGAGCAGAGGCAGGCAGTGTCTTGGCAGGCTTATTAAATAAGCCACTGAAGATTGCCTGTGCCTAGTGTCCAACAGATTTGGGGACAGGTGGCAGGTCAAGTCCATTTCTGAATACTGAGCTGGCTGGAATCTAGGATTCCCTGAGCTTTAAACTGCAGCCACCGCTCTTAGCCTGGGCCTGAGTGGTGCTTTCCTATCAGTGCCAGACCCCTCTGCCTCCAAGGGAAGTGGTGTCCTTGCAGCTCAGTCTAGGTTGCCACACGGATTAGTATTCTCACCACATAGGTTATATCCCGCTTAAGACACTGGAGCAGAAACCAACATCATATCTTTGTATTACAGAGCTGTTGGAAGTTAGTGTGGGTTAAAATGGCTTTAGGGGTCAGGCTTCACCCAGGCAAGCTAGAACTTACAATATTCACTTCAGGGATCAAGTTTCTCCTACAAATGTGAAGAGCTGCCTCCTTAGTTTGCAGCCTTTCATGTCAGGGACGAAGGTGCACTAGGGATGCTCTCTGTTTATGTGGATTGGTATTTTGTGGGAGAACTGAGACAGTTCGTTCCCCTCAACTTCTCCCAGCAAAATGCATGAGTCTGTACTTCAATTTAAGTATGGGAATGTTTTGGGGTTTTTTGCCTTTACCGTGGCTGTTCGAGTGCCTAAGGTTTGTGACACTGCCTGCTGTAACCATCGAATGTGGAGATAATAACTTCAAGTAAGGGTTGGTTTTCCCATCTTTGCAGCTGAGTGTGAGCTAGTTCAGTTAGGATTGCACTCTGTTGCTCTTCTTTCTTTACTCTTCTTCCCTTTCTTTTCTGTTATGTATCTCACTTTTATTTGGATTTCGCTCAGTTCTCAATGTTTTTCATGACATCTGCCAAGAGGAATTCAAGCACTGAACTGGTCCAGTCAAATATCTGTCAGTGGTGCTGGTATCAAGCAGCACTTGTCTGCCTTTTGTATTTGGCCAAACTCTGAGTTTCAGCTTGAATTATCACAGATCCAATTCCCTGAGGCATGGGAAAGCTGCACTATGAATACACTGATGCTAATAGTTTGGGCTTTGCAGGTGTTATTGCATTTGTTATTTTCTGATATTCTGCAAAACATATAATTATAATGAACAGAGTACACATAGGCAAATGGAAAAAATGTTGGAGCTGGATAGGAGATGATTCTCTGCCCAAGCCGCTGCCTGTCCCCTTCCTCAGGGACACTGGAGCAGGCTGGCACATGCTTAGGATTTTGATGGGTGTCAGATGGTACTGAATAGCCACCTTAGTGGGCATCTCACAGGACTGTGGGTTCTGAGGGCAGAGTTCAGTGATCTAGAAATGTCTCTTGCGTGGTAGGAATCAGGCAAAGAAATTGCCTCCTGGGATATGGGCCTCAGCAGAGGTCAGTTTGTTGTGACTTCTTGTAATAGCAGATAAAGAATAAGAAAGCTACTCAGCCCTGATGGCTGTAGAGTAGTGATGAGCTAATGGTTTTTTGTTATAGGAAACAGGCATAGGCAAATAGGAATTTAAGATAAATAGTCCATTCTCTGTAAGCATTTGAGCACCTGGCTCTTAGGAGGGCTGAGCTGCCAGCAGGAAGCTCCTTCCTGCCTCTGCCCTGTAAAGTGTTTTTGCTTGTGTAAAGCATTCTGAATGCATGTAATTACCTTTTTTTAATCAAGTCAAAAAGGGGCTAGTGCTTAAGTAGCTCCATCTTACTTTCATATTTTCTCTTTTCACATGGAAGCCTTAACTTTTTATAATGGTATAACAACCTGACTTCAGACACCTTCCCTGGTCCCACTTGGCAGAGGAGGTGATAAGGTTCTTTACTAAACTGAGTAACTAGAAGTCTGTGGTGGGGCTCAGAGGGGCTGAGGTCTAGCCCTGAAAACATAACGTATTTTGCTGCGAGGACTGAGGACAGCCTCTAGCTTTCCTGGATGTTGAGGAGCTCAGGGTGCTTGGTACCTCACAGCAAACTAAAGCTTGGGATTGATCTGTGTTTGGGTCAGATCCAACTACCATTAAAGTCAATAGCAAGACTCTTGTTAATGTGTGTATATGAAAGTTCATGAAGAATAGTGGCAGAAGGAAGCTGATGGTACTCTACCAGCCCAGTGCTGGTGCTCAGAAGGACCTTCTTCTGAGTCAGTCCGAGGATGGTTACTTCCTGTCATGTTTTTCTTCCATAGTAGTTTTTGATGACTTAGTTGCAAGTAATTGTAAAACTACTCCCTTGTTTTGGTACTTTTGTGACTTTGTTAGTGCTTTTTCCTTTATTAATATAATGCTGGCTGATTAATCTCAACCACTGATCAATAATTGTATGTAATTAAACAGACTGTGCTTACTCAAAGGTCATGGCTTGTTTTGGTCTTTATTCCTCACACCAGCTCCTAAAGCACTTAAGATATGCTTCTAGCAACTACTTGGCTGATGTAAGGAAGTGACATCAGCTGATGAGGTCACAGTTATTAGTTTTCTTGTTCATAAACAGAAGCTGTGTACATCATCCTCAAGGTGATGACTGCAGCTTGCAGAATCTTCTTTGCATTTTATGCTACTCATTATTAAAAGCTTCTAGTCTCTGTTTACTCCCTCTTTCCCCCACTGCATTCCTTCCTTTTGTAGTAGTGTCAGAGGTCCTTCCTGCTGCTGCTGCTGTGTCATGGCCTACTTTCTTGGAACCTGCTGCTTTGGTTTGTGCTTATCTGAGCACAGCTCATGGCACGTGAACATCTTCTGAGCCTGGTGTGATACAGAGCTGTGTTGTGGGTTGTTTTTTTTTCTGTCCTAAAGGAATCTGTTCTGCTGGCTAATGATGGCAGTTAGCTAATGATGCTCATTGGTCTGCAGGAATAGATGCTTTGGAGTCCAAAAAAGGACTTCCAGAAGCACTTGGCTGAGTCCCGCTCCCCACACAGCTGGTTTCAAGGGGTGCCCTGGTGTCAAGGTTAGACCCATGCCGAACATCAAGTTTAGTAGTTATTCCTCATCCTTGGTCAGAACTCAGTGCAGCTCCGTTTTGATTGAACTGTTTGTCTTTAAGGAATGCTGTCTTTAAGCCGTGGGCAGGACAAGTGCCTTTGTGTGACCTGCAGTGAGGGCAGTTCTGTCTCTAGCCAGGAATTCTTCTCATCTGGGCACTAAAGTTGGCTTCTGGGCAGTTTGGGAACAGGCTGAGACATTGGCACCTGGATTCACACTCCCTGGAAATCACAGTGAAGAATTGAAGCTGCCTTGTGGCCAGGTTTGTGTAGAGCCTGGTAGAGAAGTTATGTTCCCTGGCCCTTGAAATAGTGCATCTGCCTGGGTTTGCTGTTTTGGGTTGTCATCATCAGGAACCGGCACTGAGCAGGTGAAACAGCAACACTGGTGGAATTGCTCCCTCCTGGCACATCCAGCCTCATGCAGAAGTGCCCCATGTGGACATGGCTACGTGCATGACCTTGCAGGCTGGCTGGTGCCTCTGCCCTCGTGAATGGAGGCTCCCTCTAGAGAAGGGGAGGCACTGTGCCAGGGTAGCAGATGGGCAGGAGCAGCAGCAGCTGGGAGACCATGTATGGTCATCACATGGGCTTATTGTCTGCGGCAATGCTGAAATGGCCACTTGCCTTTTTCATGTCTGTGCTTGGGGTTGCTCCTGAGCCAGCTGCTTCCAGAGGCTGGGTGTGGAAGGGGGACAGGCAGCACCGATTCCAGCAGGCTCTGCCCAGCATCCCCTATCAATGGGGGGAAAGCAGCAGGTTCCTCAGGGGCTGGAGGCCTGTGTAATACTTCTTTGTCTGGACCACCATGCGAGAGCAGCCAAGCTGTGTCCCCTCTCACCTGTCCAGGCTCAGTTCTTCTCTGCCAAGTAGAAGACTTACTTCCATACACCTTGTCCTACTCCCTCTGGGGAGAGGGGGTAGCACTGGAACTGTTGTTAAAGCAAGCTGGTCTTGTGCATATCTCCAGTAGTGCATGCTGGGCAAGAACCCTGCTGATAAAACAATAATGCAAACAGCCCTGAAGAAGCCCTGTGTTGGTAGCCTTATGGAAACCACTCAGGACTAACACCAAGGGTGAATAACTCTGCCTCTCCCAAATGATGATCCCCTTGCTATGATGGGAGCCAAGGGCACACTTGAAGCCTTGTGAAGAGGGTCTGCATGGCGTGGTTTGTGCTTGAACTGAGACACCTCCTTATTTGTACCATGATTCCAGCTTACTCCAGATACTTGAACATGCAAAGCAAACAGCTGAGAAGTGAGGGAAGCACTGCTGGTAACCCTGTGGACTTGGTACAGGAGGGTGGTGCTTCAGAGGCTCTCCTTCCACTTTGTCTCAAGAGGTGTGGACAGGAAAAGAGTCCAGGCTCAGCACATCTGTGTCTCCGGAGTGCTGTAATGCTTTGTCTTGCTGTGGTTTGGAGAACACCTTGATGCATTACTGAGATGCCATTAATGTGTGTATCTTCGTTTGCTGGTTGTTACTGGCAAAGCCACAGTAGAGACAGGTCTGACTTTCCTGAGGAGGGTCTATAGGAGAAACAGTGATCTAACTCAGGCTGGTCTGGCTTGCTTGATACTTTCATGCAGGATGCACAGTTAAAATCTAGAGTAAGCAGAGCACAGGCAGTATTATATTCGTTTCTACCAATAAGGTGTTTGAAAGGTGACCTGTAAATGCTAAGGGAGGGAAAACATCCACTGGATTTGTTCCCTTGAATTTGCTTCTTTATATTGAGGAGAGAATCCTTGAAGGGGCTTCATCTGTTCTGCATAGGGAGGGGCTTCTTTCTTAACGTTGACCCCTTATTTTTAAGAACATGTGTCTTAAGTGTGTTTCATGATCTGGTAGGGAAATCATGATATCCCAAATGTGACCCAGAGAGAGATAAACTGATTGAAAATGAATATGCGGATTGGTGGGTTTGTATATTGTTTGAACTACTTTCTTGCCTGCTGTTACCTCAAAGGAAGAAAAGCTTCAGAGCTCAAAAGCAAAACAAAAATTAACAAGTTTGCCTTGCTCCCCAAGGGTGAGCCCTCTGAAGTCCTAATTCATGTCCCTCTCCATTGAGAGGATCTCCTCAAAGAAAACAAACCCTGGAAGAAAGCAACCTACCTTTGCTAATAGGGAACATGTTATGGCTGTCTCTTTTGGGACATTAGAAAAATATATTTCCTATGTTTGGGAAACTTGGTCTTTGTGTATTCCTGTGGCAGTGGGTGGGGCTCAGCCTGATGCCTCCAGCTGGGAACTGTTCCCCACCTTTTCCTGTGAAGCTGAATTATTGATGGCTCTTTGCTTTCCAAGGAGTGCACAACTTTGAAAGGGGTCTCCTGGTTCCTTGGTCTAGTGCCTGGTATTAGGAATGGTGCCTCAGATTATGTTCTTGGTAAATGTCCTGCCCATACCTTAAAAGTTAGGGTGTTTCTTTGCCCTCACTTCTTCCTGTTGAAAATTGTTCTTGAAATTGGATGCCAGGAACCTTAATGGCCTCTGAGAGTTTGCCTGGTTTTAATCTGTGGGAGCTGATAACTTGAGTCTAAGTGTTTTAAAAGAACTGGCTGAGGAGTTATTGAGCGCTCTGGTGTACGTTTTGATTGCGTTTTGGAACATTAATAAGGACTAATAGACCTTGAAAAGAGTTACTGTTTCATTTGCTCTTTCAGAAAAAGCCCACAGGTTGACTTGGAAGTGTAGTCTGGTCAGTCGGGCATTGATGGTGGGTAAAACCGTAACAATGGGGAAACAGGATCCCACCATTTGATGAGGGAAAACTGAAGAAACAGTAGAAGTTTAACTCAACATTCTAGTCCAGTCATAAACTGTCTGCTTTGTCAGCTCTTTATAGCACATTTTGACTCAAAGCTCACCTATAATACCTGAATATTCAGTCCTGAAATAAAATAAAATTAACATTATTCTTCACAATAATGTAGGACTTAATAAATGGGTAGGAGCCAGTTAACATGTGAATTTTATATGGTGGATCTTCACCCAGCTGGGCTGTTTCTAGTTGATTTTCAGGGCCACCAGTGTGCCATCTCCAATTTATGTGCCCTGCCACCTTGTGGGATGGTAGCTGAGATTGGGGCAGGTGTTGTACAGAACTGCTTGGACCATGTAGTAAGGTGGGATCATGTGCACAGTGCTCACTTTCATAACCAGATTCAGGGTTGTGCTTTGGGCTGGGGAAGCCTGTAGGCAGTGTCTGCAGGATAGGGTACAGCAGCTTGGATGAGGAGCATGAGAAACCCTACGTAACCACCAACTGGTTTGCCGGTACTGGGTTGCAGGTGAGAAGGTGAATATGAACACCAGGATGCAGAAAGAAACAGTAGGAGAGAGCAATTATTGTTCCTGTGTTTAGAAACTTATGTAGTGCTGGAGCCATCTATCCTCTACATGTGCAGCTCCCAGGACAGTGGATGCCTTGAGCTGCTTTTTCAGGAACACAAATCATAAAAATAAGCACAGAACTGGGGTTTACATCCCCCTCATACCAAAGTTGAAAATTATGGAAAAACTTAAGAGCTGCAGGAATAATTCTAGTGTGGAGAAACTTCCTTACAGGGACAAATTTAAGGAGCTCAATCTGTGTTCTCTGAAGTTACTTGATTCTGGTGTGAATGTTTTATCAACTTCTCGTTTAGCAGGGGACTGCAGCCAAAAAGGGACCAAGTCCAGTGGCTTGATGCAAAAGCAGAAAAGCCCAAACTAAGCATGAGCTGGATGTTTTGTGAATCAGCATAATTAATCTTGAAACAACACATCCAGGGAAGGCCTGAACCGGAGAGTGGGCATCTCCTAAGAGATCCACTCCATGTTGGCAGGTGTTGTGGGCTCAGTCTGGTTTATATGGTAGAGGGAGGCTATGGCGAGTGGAGGGATCCCTCTGAATTTGAGTGCTGTGGCCTGGGGGTTTGCCTCCAACCATGTGCGACGCACATCACACACACACCACCTGCAGAAACCAGCCGGTGCCTATGCAGCAGCCGGGATGTGTTCTGTGCTGTGCTGCGCGGATGCCACCTCCGTGTGCCCGGGAGGCGATTTCCGTGCCCAGCGGGACTCCCACCATAAACCAGCGGGGGTTTGCGCCCGCCTTGTGTAACCCAGCGCTCCCCGGGCAGCGGGTTCGGGGGGAGAGGGGGAACATCCCAGCCGA
>VXBH01001912.1:362277-446462 GCA_013400035.1 Rynchops niger | reverse complement strand
GCCGTGCCGTGGCGGGGACATTGCAGCACCGGCGGGGAAGCGGGCTCGGGAGGCTCTTCCCTCCCCGCTCCAGCGGGTGGTATGCCGGCGGTTGCGTTGTGGAGCGTGGCTGAAAGGGGGTGGTGGTTGTCTCTCTTTGTTTTGTCTTGTTTATTCTTAAATTTTATTTATTTTCCCTTTAGGGTGAGGCAGATGTTAGTTGGTGATTTGTTTTCTTAATGCTAAGGATTTGCATAATAAATATGAGGTCTGTCCCATGTTTTGTGTGGGGTTTTTTTTGACAGTCAGCAATGGGGAGGTTTTTAAGAGATGAAAAGCATTTTGTAATTAGAATGGTTTTTAAATTTTTTTTTTTTTTTTCTGAAACGAGAGGAACAGGGCTATAGAGCTCTGCCCTCATTACGTTGCATATTTAACACATCAGAACATCCTGATAGATTGGGAGAAATGCAATGAGTATTGTGCTATTGAACTGTCCACCCTAGAAAGAGGAAATCATTAAATATTGCCTGCCTAGCTTGTCTGCATACAAAGACACATATCTCACCCAAATATATTCCTTCGTCTTGGGCATATGTATTTTGTTTCCATACATAGCTCTGTGGTCCTGCATGTTTATTTACCTGCCTACCTCTACAATTGCACCAGACAACATACATTCAACTGGTACATGAACTCAAGATCTGTACATGTTAACTGCCAATGAAATAGTGATGGTAGGTCAGTCCATGCAGAGGGAAGGCTAGTTGCCATTCCCACCTAACCCAAGCTGCCAGCTCTCCTGTATAACACAGATCTGGTAGCTGTTTAATTGATAGCGATCAAGGCAGTGGGAGAATATGGACTATATTAATTCAAGGAAAACGATGGCAGACTTGTATAACACAATACTACATACCTTCCAGGGAGCTGAGCAAGCTATATTTAAACCTCAGGTTTATTTTTGTAACTATCTTGTCAATCAGGGCTATAGTTCTCCTGTGTGGGAATATCTGATTATATGCTGATTAAGGAAGGAAGCTATTTCAGTCATATGGAGGCAGTATGTCCTATAAAGTACAGTTTCTTATGGGCAGTGATCGATAGAATTACTAGGGCTTGAGGACAGGTAAGTACCTTTTTTAAAAAAAGTGTATCTGCGAAGACTTGACTTTGATTAAAAGCTCCCAGCAGTCACGTTAGCCTTGATATATTATTATTATTTTTTTGGCTATCCACACTGTTTTCACAGTTAACCTGAAATGGGACACCTTTATCTTTTTTGAATGTCCTACTGGTATGTGTCTTGATGCGAAACAGATAGACTGTGACTTTAGTATAACACATTATGTGCCTTGTCATGCGCTACACAAGCAGGCAAAAGGCTCTCTGTGGAACTCCTGATGGAGCCCGTGTAGCTGGAGGGGTTGTACAGGGGGTAGAAAGGTAACATCTCCAATCAAAGAAAAGAAAAAGGCTCTAGATAGCAGGCAGCGAAAGAAGCACCTGAGAGGGGGTCACCCGATTCGTATCCTGTGCAAACAGATAGCGACTGTTATGATGCAGTCACTGCCCGAGTTGGCAATGAGCAGCTGAACAAGGCAGCCTTTGGCACCACTGGTACTTGTGTTGTAGTTTCAAGACAGGCTCTGCAGCAGTCTGTGTTTCCAGGCTCTTGGCTTTGGTAGAAGAGTTATCGGGGGTGAGACAACCCCAAGAGTCACTACTCTAACTTTTTGCAAAAAAAATCTCAGCAGTTTGCTCTTGCTCGATGTTTTCCTTGATGGGGTAGAAGTGGGGAACAAATACTCTCTGGTTTTCTTCTATCTAAGCAGGGGGGAAAAAAAAAAAGGCTGTTCAGAGCAAACCGGCAGAAATTGAGGCAGCAGAACGGGACAGGTCCAAAGTAAAGATGACCTTAAAGGGGAGTACATGAGCAACTTTGGCATCTCAATGGGGAAAATGAAAAGGCAGATGAAGTCTGCTCACAGCAGGAATCCAGTTGTGTTGGCACTGAAGTAATTCTTGAAACTCACTTAATGTTGGAGTAGCACGAGGAAGCCTGTGATGCACAGATCTAACAGACTAATTTTGTGTATCTGTACACAGTGCAGGACGTCTCTCCAGAGGGAAGGTGTGAGCCACCCCAAACCCTTCACATCTTCAGCTTTTGTGATTAAATCCTAGATGGACTAGCAGCTGTATTGCCGTACTAAGCTGTTGTTTACATTTTATTTTCATTACTAACCAAGCCTCTGCATTGCAAGCTCTGTGTTAAGGGGTTGCTGCTTGTATACGGTGTTTCTCTGAAGTCATCCCTTGTTTTTTAAATGCTTTCTCTTGCAGCCCTTTTCCTACCCCTCCTGTCTTCCTCAGTGCAAATCTTGGAACACTTCAAGCTCAGCGTTATGCAGATACTGGGGAAGAGTGTGTGCTATATTAAGCGACTTAAAGTCTGGTTAAGACAACCTACCTTCTGGTCCCTGAATTCAGCTGTCCCTGGTGACTGCTGTGGATGTTTCTGCCTAGGATTTGCCATCCCAAGACAGTTTGATTGTCTGAACGTGGCTGGTGCTGATGCTTTGCAAAGCCTGCAGTCCTCTAAAAAAAGGAGCTAAAGGCCCATCTCCGGTGCTGCTCGGAGCAGCCGTAACCGATTGCGCTGCTTGGACTCGTTCATGAGAATGTGGGCAGAAGGACATATCCTAGTTTTTGTGCGGGGGTGGGGGGTGCAGGACTAAGGACTTGTTGTTAGAATTGCTGCAGTAAGAGTGCAAGCCAGAGGGTCCTGGTGTGGGCTGAGGAGGTGATGGTGCAGCCTGCGCCTCCTTCCAACACTCAAACCTGGCTAGAGACAAACATCTCCATGTCCTCTCAATTCCTAAAAGATAGATAATTGTAGCGCTTTATGGATCTGCAGTGTTACCAACACATCTTGGTGGTCTAAAAGTAACATCTAACTTACAGCTTCTTTGACATAATTCTGTTCCGCACGTTCATTGACTCCAAACATTTTTCCAGCAGCGAGAGAAGCTTAAAAGTTGTATCTGCTCCTAAAGTTCATTAGTCAACAGGGGAAGGGAGGGCATTGTGGGTGAAGATTCTGTTTTGCATCTGCTACCTGATCCCTGTACTCTGAATCTCGCCACTACAGCAGTTCCTGTAGGCTGCAGCAGTAAGCGATACCACTCCAGGCATCCCAGAAGCTGGGCTTTGCCAAAGCTAACAATAGTTAATGTGGAGGTTAAAGAATACTTGGTCATTTGCCAGATTCTTCAGTCACAGTCAGAAAGACGCTTAGCAGGGGAAGGAATGTCACACAGTGATGTTTAGGCTCGGAGGCTGGGAAAGAAATCAGCCAAGCAAGAGTCAAGCTGCACAGCGTGGAACGGATCCCTGGGCTTCTGGATGGAGCAGAGAGGGACTGCAGGCTGGCCTTGCCGCAGGGAGCGCTCCCTTCCTCCAAAGGTGCTATATTCTTTTCTGTAGCCCTGAAGACACGGGGAAATCCTTTTCTGGCAGTGAGGGAGAAAAGACATATTACTACTTTTACCTTGTTTGAGGTGGGGACTTGATGTGTCTATGCTGCATGGGGGGGTAGGGGCACGCTGCCTGCTGGGCCGTTCTGCACAGGCAGCCAGTTCTTGGTGCTCTCTGTTCTCCCTGGGGGTCAGTGCTGGGCGCTGGTGGCCCTGGGGAGGTTTCACTGTCTGGGTGCAGGGCAGGCTGCTGACAGCGCAGGATGCATGCTGTCAGCTGGGAAATACAGCGGGACTTATTTGTGCCAGCTGCTCTACTGGGACAGAAAAGCTAAAGCATGTTTTTGGCTACCCTACTGAGATCTGGAAGTGCTCTTGTCAGTCCTCTGAGCCATCATCGTGCCCTGTTGGATAGTAGTGTCGGGTTGGAGAGACATCCTCCATGCAGTGGGTCTTCCCTCAGGAACACCATTCTTGTGCTCGGAAGGCTGTGTTGTGGAAGCCAGGGGATCTGCTCTTACAGCTTTCTTCTGCTGGAGAGTCCCAAAGCAGCTGGTCTTTGAGGAGACGTCTGCAGAGGGCATCTCTGCAGAGTGACTGTCCCAGGAAGATGCCGCCACAGTAGTGCTATCTGACTCATGTTCTCTTTCCAGTCACAATTGGAAAAAAAAAAGAAAGAGCCACAGTGCTGCTGTTCATAGACATGCAATGTTCAGGCCTTTAAAAGGGGTCCTGTAAAACAGCAGTAAGACCCAGATTGCCTGCGGCACAGAGGTGCCCTTCTGGGGACCGGCAAACAGTCTGAGCAGTTTAGATCTTGCTGTCTTGCGGATATGTGAATGGGCAGGGTGGTTTGATCCATGTGTCTCCACTGGAGCTGCTCTGAAGCCTCCTTGGCCAGACCTAGCGTCATGGGCCACCTTTCTCTGCGCAGCTGTCTGCGTGCTATGCCTGTAAAGGACAGAATCTTCACCTTGAAGAGCTTGTGATCAAAACCCAACAAGAGATGACGAACGTCGGGATTGCAGACGGGCTTTGTGGACAAGGTGAGAGAGGGTGGTAAGTGAGAACATGCAGTTCTGGAGATTGTTGTGCACTGTTGCCACCTTCATGGCTTTCTTCAATGATCAAAGTAAAGATCTTAGCGATCCCAACTGTAGTTCATGACCTGAAGGTGTTTGGGATGCTCATGTCAAAACCTATCTCATCATGCATCTTCCTGATACGTTGTGTATTTGTTAGAGGTGAGTCTGCAGCACATACTGCTGGACAAGTGTTGAAGTCATGCAGATTGCTTTGGTAAAGACTGGGTCACACAAGTCATCTTGGTGACATCTTTGGAATGGAAACTAAGTAGTGGCACAGCTGCTTTTGTTATGAAACTGTTGCCTTTTGGGGGGGAACGCTTCCACCTCTGTCAAGATGGCCAGAGGCTTCTCTGAGCAGATCATTTTCCGTAGAGAACGTGGCTGCAGGCTCTGCCTTTCTCAGTGATGTGCCATGTGAGGTCCAGGATGTGTTACTGAGGCCAACAGTTCTCAAACTGGCTGCTTGAGGCTTGACACAGGGAAGCAGGTTTGGGGATGTAAATAAATGGCCTGATTTTTTTTTTTTTTTTTCCTTTTAGTATCTTGCCCATGCCTCAGGCTATGTATTTCTGTCTGGATGCCAGCTTTCTGTAAAGCAGGGGAAGACTTTGGTTGCTTGACCTTAACACCTTATCCCTGAGGCTGGAGCGTGGTGCTGTGAAGATTGCTTTGCTCCTGTGCATCAGACTCAATTTCTGCTCAAGACGTGAACTGGAATAGGTTGCCCAAAGAGGTGGTGGAGGCCCCATCCCTGGAAGTTTTTAAGGCCAGACTGGATGGGGCTCTGAGAAACTTGATCTAGTGGGAGGTGTCCCTGCCCATGGCAGGGGATTGGAACTAGATGATCTTTAAGGTCCCTTCCAAACCTAACAACTCTATGATTCTATGCAGGAGGGGAGTGTAAGGCACTAAGCTAGCACCGCATGCGTGCTTTTCTTTAACGTGTTTCAGAAAGCAAGTGAACTGTCTGCTCCTCTTCCATTGGAAATCCCATTAAACACAACACAAACGTGATTGTGTCCTGGGAGGGCTCAAAGACAGTAAGAGCTCAGGTTGCTGTGTGGGACTAGCAAATGGGCAAACCTTGGCTGCGTGCTGCCTCCTAGAAGAGCAGATAAGTCTAATATCTTTATTAACCATCAGTTGGTAGCTGCTGAAATGCTGTGGGCAGGTATCTGCAGCTTCTGGATAAGAGGATGACCCAAGCTTATCTGATGCTGGGGGAAGTAGACATGGTGCCCATATTCCTGCATCCCTACAAACCTGCCATGTTACTAAAACAAAGGGGAAAGAAGACCGTAGTAATAGGCTTAAATGTTATAAAAATGGGAGGAGGACTTAGTCATCTGGCTATTATTAATATACCCAAGAAGCAGACAAATTCTTCCACCCCACTTCCACAAGTTACGTGGGAGCTGTGGAAGTTGCATTTAGCCTGAATGAAATGCTGGAGTAATTTAAAAATATTTTTTTAATGCATGAAGTTGTTCTGATGTACCATTTATGCGTATAGTGGCTGGAAGCACAATCTGTGGATACTTTGAGTAATGACCTGTATACAATGGTTTCATCCATAGTTCATTTAGGGGGCAGAAATTTAAAAAAAAAAAAATTGATTTTTAAGCAGGTTTTTTCAAAAGGCTTAGTTTACCCCAAGACTTTTCTTGTCTGCTCTTCTCTTTCCCCCTCTATCTACTCAGCTATTCAAATCCTGACTGAAGTGCATTCACTTCTAATGTGCCGTAAAACTTGATATGTAATAGCTAGTTATTTAGGGAGAACTGCAGAAACTAGTCTGTGTCTTTTGACCTATAAATGAGATAACATGATTAACTTTTATATGCAAAGCTTGATGTTTATTAGTATGGTAAAAGGCAATTTTACAAGGAAAAAAATACTCCTGATTGGGCATAATAATTAATGCTTTAATTGAAAGCATAAAGGTCTTAATAATGTTGTTATACTAAAATGATTGGCGAAAGAGTTTACTATTTTCCTGTCAGTGATACAAGGATGTTTCCTTTTTTTTTATAGCTCCTACATCCCTGCTTTTTCTGTGTTCTTTATACTCAATAAGAGTACAAATCATTACGCTAATTCATTGAGTTTCTCCTCCCAGGTCCCAGGTTTGGATGAACCTTATGATTTGATATTTATGCAGGGTACACATTGAAAGCTATGGCTTTTTTTTTTTTTCATTCCGGATTGAATTAAACTATTTATGGTGTCGTCATGTTTCAGTAGAGATCTTGTGGCTTGGGATGACGGCCACTCGATAGAGTGCGGGAGCAACACTGCGGCGTGCCTTGAGCCATGTGCCCGAGGGAGGGCTGTGTATGCATCGGGATGCGTACTTTCAGAAATGAGGCGTTTTGCTTGCTATTTTTAATAGCATGTGCAAAGCGAGGAGTCAGGAGAGTATGGAATAGCGTTTCTAATTCGGAAAACTGCCTTTCTTGAGCCGTGTTTCTTCCTTTTGTGTTTCAACCCTCAGTTGAAAGCTGGTTTAGACTGGCCTTATCCACCATCAGCCTTCAATAGGTAAGGTTAATTCACTGAACATAGCTGCTTGGAGGATTTAGGAAGAAAAGCCAGGAGTTCTGAATGCTTTATTGCTATAACGAGGGAAAGTTGCCTTGCTTCTTAGTCACTGAGAATGTATTATTAATGCAAAAACACTTTCCTTGAATTTAATGCTGTCTCCAAAAGAGGCTGATAAGCAAGAAAGCATCTTCAGGAAGACTGAAGCATATCTGGTCACTAAATCTCTTCTGCCATGTGTATTTCAACATAAAGTGCTGTCACTGTTTTTCACTTTTCCCTCCAAATCCAGCCGGAGAAGGGTTATTGCCAGGATGGACATGCTCTAGTGTTGTGATAGTCCCTACTCAAGCAAATGTTGGACTAGAAACCTTGATGTCTCTTCCAGCTGATGTTGGTCTCTGACATGACCCTACTGAAGGCCTTGAACTCTAAATCTGGTTCTGAATTCTGTATCCTGCTTCTTCCTCCCCCTATTCACATACTGCTCTGTACCCACTTCTCATATCTTGAGTGTTTATCATGGCGTGGGGCATCAAAGAGCTGGGTCCAAATGCTGTGGCTGGAATTTGGCTGTGACTTAGAGTGTGTGTGTTGGGGGGATCACAGGTGGTGATGCAGTTTGAAAGGTCAAACCTTGTATGAAATTCATCAGTGGAAATAAACTTCTGCCCTGAAGGACAGGCCTCAGAGCTTCATCCTTTATTGATGTGCGGTTCTGAATGTGTATTTTGGGGGAGAGCTTTAGAGAGTATAAAACTCACCTGACCTTCAGGTAAGAATGTCTTGCAGCAATGGCTTTAGAATGGTAGAAACAAACACAAAACACCAAAATATTTCAGATATCTAGAATTACCCAATTTCATCATAGGTGATATTATTTTGAGATTCAGCTTGGCTTTCTGAAACTGTCTAGGGAAAGATGTAGAGTATGAATTCATTCTTTACTTGACAATCCTTACACATGCTGTGCTTGCTATGATGCAAAAGTATCCCTTTCACTGCTGCTTTAGTCACCCCAAATTCAGTCTTATAAATGATAGTGGCTTCAGCATACCGTAAGCGAGAGGGGAAATAGCAGTAATGCCAATAAAATGAGGAAAAACATAGAATCCATCACCTTCTAGTATACAGAGAAAAAAAAAAAGAAATTGTACGTAAAGGAAGACTTGGACTTCCTAATTTGATACTAACAAGCCATTGCAGCATAACTGGGTTGACAGTAGAATCAGCTTCCTCAGCAAGACCTGCTTTCTGTAATATTCCCAGCATATTTGATCTCTTTGAAGGCTGAATCTGAGCTTTTGAGATATTTTCTAGCCTTAAATTCATATTCTCTTTTAGTATTGACCAGTGCTCCTGGTATTCTGAGATTGCCTGTTAACCAGTGCCACACACTATCAAATAATTGCATTGATGAAGTCAGCTGTTAATTTTTAAACTTCTTATTCCTATCGGTGTGTCCCAGTGGAGAAATTACGTGCTGCAAATTGTAGCCATTTTGTTGCCATATGAGAAGTGAGGGAGAAATCAGTGGAAAAGTTTAAAAATTACTGTCCTGAGTCTCCTCTTCCAGTCAAGATTTTAAATAAAGCCTGTGGAGCTCCTCTGGATTTGCAGTTGTGTAGCTAAATGCATCATTTGGTCGGTAGGCAAGGGCCAGGTCTTTAATGCCTTACCTAACTGAAAACACAATGGAAAGAATACTGATTATATGGTGTAAGAGCTATTTAAATGCCTTTAGATCTTAATAATTAACTACTGAAGTTGTAAAGGTTTGAAGAAGTCATTTTATATTGGTTCAAAGAAATGTTAAAGTAACAAACAGCGGTAGCTTGTTTACCTTTGACTTTCTTCCTGCTGCTTTGAAGGTGGTTTACTTTATTGGTACAAATTTTATAGCTTTGGGGCTTTTGTGTTAGCAACTGCTATTAAAACTGCCATATAGCATCTTCAAAAGTCAGAATATCCACCTCATTTTAAAAATGACTATTAAATACATGTAAAACAAGTGGCTCTGAGACATGTCTCTGCCATTACTACTGAACACAGTACTGGATACCTAGATTACCTGTCAGTTTTATTTGCGTGATTCATCTCTCAGTAACACGTGTTTCAGGCTTTCCTACCTAAACTGTATTTATAATGCATTCCCCTCCCAAAAAATCAACATCCAGGAATAGCTAGCCTTTGGTGGTGTTTTGGTGGTGGTTTTGTTTGTTTGTTTTTTAAAAAAAATAGTCAGCAGCTAGGGTTGAATTTTCCACCTCCTTTGATTAGAAGATTCCCAGAAATAGTGAGGACAAGCTTGACATACTGAAGCAATGCAAGTCTGCAGCCGTGGGCAGTACACAGAGACAAAGAACAGAATGTGTTTAAAATCTTCATTATTTATAGTAAGGAAATACTGGTTTTGATTAAATTGTCCCTTCTGTGGTACCACCCTAAGGTTGACGACAGCAGAACTGAGTGCAGAATTTAGCCTCGCGTTCTCCTGTCAGTGAAACTGAGAACAGGGTATTGGGGCTGATGCTGAGCTCTGCATGCACGGGCATCTTCTAGCGCAAGCAAAGCTCTGCACTGTGCGAGTCAGTCAAACGGCAGGAATTTTTTGATTGATGGCCTGTTATAGGCATACTGCTATACATATGAAAACACAGGCAGTTCCTTCTTTTTTTATTTAAAGGTTTTCAGGAACAGTGAGTCCAGAAGAGCCTTGCTGAATCTCAGCACCATTAAAGCTGGCATCACCACCACTGAAACTAATTTATGCTCACGTGGAGTGTGAGTTTATATTTGGTAATCTCAAAAGCAAGGCTGGTTCTCAGCTACTTTACTGCTTTTGTCTTACTGAAGTCATCTTTATTACCCAGAAGCTGCACAGCAACTTGGTCATCCAAACCAAACAGAGCATGTCCTGAATAAAGCTTTCCATCTTATCTTGACAGTGGCTGTGGTGGGCTGTTGTCTTGGAGAATCTTGGGAAGGACCATGTAGGTTGACATGTCTCACTTCTGTCTCTCTCTTGTAGCTTCGTATCAATTCTATAAGTTGGACGTGGGCTTGAAGCCTGGCTGGGGCACCCAGGAGGTGTTTGGTGCTTTGCTCTTCTCCCTGGCTCCTCAGATGTGTGAAGGGTCTGTCTCCTGTAGAATTCCTGCTTGTGGGCAGTTCTTGGTGACAGGACTTCTGTTCAGCCTTAGGGGTAGTAGTCAGTGGCCTAGCAAAGGATAATCTGTGATGTTTCTGGGCTGTCCACTGTCTGTCAGGAACACTGGTGTAAGCACTTGCCTCTTCTCCCTCCTATTTGTAAAGAACCTGCCTAAAAATCAGGTTTTTCTATTTTGCAGAAAAATCACATTCCCTGAAGTTTTCATGCTGAATTGGATTGCACCTAATATTTTTTCCCCACCATTACGGCCTCTCAGGGTCTTCCCGGAGTCCACACTTACTGATAGAATAGGATATTTCCAGTTGGAAGGGACCTACCGTGATCACCCAGTTCAACTGCCTGACTGCTTCAGTGCTGAGAAAAAGTTAAAGCACATTAAGGGTGTTGTCCAGATGGGTCCTGCCTCAGACCCATGAGAGCTTGTCAACGCCTGAGGTATTACGAACAACACAGCTGAGATTAGACTTGTGTTTTTCAGCTAAACAATTTCACTGTGTGCTATTTTTGTAAGGAGGTATCACAATACTTTTACCGATCTCTGAGGTACTGTGGATTTTGTGCGATGCTTTTAAGGTCTTTCCAGGTGGAGGTACATATGGACCATAAAGTCTTTATCATTATTTTTAGTTCTTGTATTATTTCCCTAATCAACTTTATACTTCTTCCATTTGTTGAAGTATGGAGGTTAAGTTGATGTTGGAAATGGCTGTTTCCAGCTTTCTGTTTTAACTTCCTTTGTAAAAGAGGAACAGTGCTGTTGGCCTGGAAAGGAGAGTCCACGTATTCAGGAAAGCATGCGTATTTTTCCTCTTTAAAAATACTGTATTTCAATCTTAAGTAGCATGTATTTTAGTTTGAATTTGTTTTGAAATTATTTCCTTAAAATAATTAAAGAACAAAAGCCACTTTAAACATCACAATCAGTAACCTCCATTTAAAACTCTAAAATTTATTCTTTTCCATGCATTTTCCCAGGAAAGTTCAACAGAACTGGTCATGAAATTGCAAGTCTTACAATTCACTATATCAAGTGTTTTTGCATGGAAGACGTCAGCTGCAAATTTTCTGCCTGTACTTTGCCAATAGTTACTGGCTCAAATGCCTTGCCCAAGGCCATGTGAAACTATTCAGTTCCATGAAGATGGCTCATCTGGCCTCACCTGGGTGGATGACCTTGTAGCTTTACCAAAAAAGCATCACTCAAACCAGACCGTGTTGTCTTGGTTTATGAACTATGTGGTTTTCACCCCATTTCCCGGAATAGCCCCAGTTGGCACCACTAGCTGTGAACTATGTATAGTTATAGTGATGCTGCAGGGTACTAGAAATAGTGACCAAGGTGGCTATTAGCCAATGGCTGATGAATGCCCTGTCTCTAATGATTTGAAAAGCTCATCTAGCTCCTTGAAGGGAAAATGCAATCAGATCGTCTCTAATTATGACCCCAGATGATAGTGCAATCCAGAAACAGCAAAGCATGAGCAGTGAACTCCTGTGATACGTGACAAAACTGGATGGGTCTGGTATTGGATCCTTCCTTTTCACTGAAAGACCTACTGGACTGTCGGTTGTGTTCCTGGAGGGGCTAGTTACAGCTATGTGAGGCAATAAATCAGCTCCTGCTCCTTTGGAAAAGAAACCCCTTGGCTCTCAGCTCAGGTTCTCTTGGCAAAAAAAAGCATGGGGGTGGAGAGCCAGAGTTTCACACAGTGGTGCCAAGTCCAAGACATCAGCTTGTACATCACCTGGGTTCAGACCCTTGTGTCTGCTCTACAGTGGGGTCCTCTGGTAAATGGACGTACTGCGCCTGGGGACCGTGTGTCAGAATGGCTCTGTACTTTATGCTCAATGGGAGGTTGGCTGCTGCCTGGGCAGTGTGTGTTCATGGGCACACTCTGGGGTTCAGGCAGGTCTTCAATACCTTATGTAGGATTGTATTAGGAACCCAGTGTGAATTTAGTGTCTTACCCTGCTCATCCGAGACCTTGCTTGGGTAGCATTTGCAATTTGGGAGTGGTTGGATCCAGATATTGATGTTGTATTGTTGGCCAGATGGCTTAAGCGGTTTTGGAAAGAGATCTTGTTGGTGATAAAGTGGTCGGCACAGAGCAGCAGGATTCCTGGATTAAATCTTTGAATTTTCATGTGTTGAAATTGCTTTCAAACCCTCTCTGTGCTGCTGAGTGGTGAAAAGATTGGTAAGGTAACACAGCCCTGGAAGCAGGGTCCTGACGTTTTGTCTTCTCCTGCTAATCCAAAACGATTGAGCCATTTTAGTTGTAAAGTATCTGTTTATGTCTCACCCTAGTGGGGTGCTGTCAGCTTCCCTTTGTCTTTTTCTGAAGTTCATAGCTCAAAGGTGCTCTCTGAAACATCAGATAAGTTTAACTGGAGAGATGCACTCGATGCTAGCTGCCATCATGACTAGCAAAGTTAAAGTCTACCAGTTATTTTTTGGATGATGGATCTGAACAGTTTTTAGAGCAGCAGTGTTTAATAACAGAAGGTAAGAGCATAGTGTCAGGCCTGGAGCGATGCAGCATCCTAAGTGGTGGTCAAAGATTGTAAAGGATGAAAGCACATCTGATCTGTTTGGCAGGATAGGCAAGGGTATTGGGAAACCTCTATACTCNAAAAAAACCCAAAAAAACCCCCAAAACCAAAAAAAAACCCGAACAGAGGTTTGAGAACTGTTTCTATAGGCGTGCTGTATCCTATAGTCTGATCTGTGTGATGTATTCCGGAGGGACATACTTGTAAAAAAGAAAGATGAAGGGACTGAAGTAGCAGTGCACGTGATTGTCACTTTTTTGTTACAATTGCTAATCATCTGGTTTTTCATAACATCTTTTTCTCCTTCTGTGCTGTCAACCCCAATACCTGCTTTGAAATCTCACATTCATTGGGATGGCAGAAGATTGGGATCGCACAACTGCGTTATAGTTGGTTTGCTGAGACCCAGTGGATGGAAATTACCTTGAAGGGTAAACGAAGCTGCAGGTGCATGTGATCGAATGCCAGCGTGCATCACCGCCCTCTTCACATTTTCTACTGCATGTGTTAACGCTTCTATGAGGTATAACTGAAGGACTTGTTCATTCACTTGCACCATTTTGCAGGATACACTAGACTTCTGTCTAAAAGATAATCCTAATATTTTTCCTACTGGTAAGGTGTGATTGATATGCACTTTCTGGTGGGATCCAAATCCTTCAGCATAAGAGACGTTTCACTTACATAGAACACTTCGTACTTTTAAACATCAGAGAATCTTTATAGAGCTATGAAAATGTTATTGATCTCACATAGAATCTGACTCTTAATTTTAAAATCTATGGATGTTTTATAAAATTATCATAGTAACCTTATTTTATTAAGCTTAAAATAGTGTAGTTGGTTTGGAGTAATAGTCTGTAATGTTTCCATGCACAGTAAATCTCACTTTTCATGCAGAAAAAGATCTTCAAAGACAAATATTTGCAATAATAGAAAAGGCAACATGTAGAAATGGTGTCAAAGAACATTATTCTTTGTATAATTGTTTTCTTTCTTTCCCTTATGGATATTAACCTAGTGGGGCTGAGTGTGGATGTGTGCCCTTAACAGGTGGCTAGTTTTAATTACTTTTCTATGAGGGGAAGGAATTGGGAATTTTGAATTGACAGGGTTTAGGAGAGTTGTGCTTCTTTAATGTTTTGAGGTCTCTTGGTTACTAGTTGGCTTGGTTTTGTGGGTGGTGGGTACGTTTGGGACTATTCCAGGGAGATCAATGAGTCCATCTCGCCAAACCCTGCTATGGGCACACCACTAGTTATACTTGCATAAAAGTGTGTGTCCACCATTGAGGAACAAGGGACCCAAGTCGATAAGCATCTGTATCAGTGGGTGCTTTTCCTGTGTTTGCCTTGCTCTGTTCCCTTTAACTTCTGCTGTGGTACCTGCCCTGGCACACCTACTGGAGCCAGTCAGAAGAACTGGCGCATCTCATGTCAACTTCTCAGGCTCTTACGCGTTTGTATTTACGCTGCTGGTGCTGAAGCAAAGATGCCTGTGGAGCTCAATACCTGATATTTTCTGTTTGAATAATGTAGCTGTTTCACCAATACATTCTAGCACAGCTAACGATAAAACACATTTTCCGTGATACTCTGATCTAGAACATCAGAAAAGTCATATCTTTTAATGAAAGGCAGGGAGATTCCTTATAGCAATGTGGAAGGTGTAGTTTGCCAGGGACTTTCCCTCAAAAAGAGAGTCGGGGTATGAGCTGCAAGTTTGAAGCAGTGTTAGCAGGGAAAGGCAGCTGAATTTATTAAAAATATTCTTCAATTATTTCGGGTTAGTTGAACGTGGCAGAACATTCTTATTTGGACCTTTATGATACTTCAGTGCAGTTATCCTGGTTAAGAATGTCTCTGAAAATGCAGGGTTTTTTCCTTGCATAATAAGGGAGGGGAAAAAAAATCCAAAAGGCAATTCTTAATGTGGTAATGAAGGAAGCTTGGGGGCTTGTTGAGGATGCATCTCTGGACCTGGTTCATAAAATGGTCTCTCTCTGAGGGAGGATGGTATTGTTGCTGTCCTGTGGCATAAGAAATAGTAGGAAGCTCAGCTTAGAACAGCAGTAAGTCAACACAGTGTTTATGCCCACTTGTAGCACTTGTGATACCGGGGGTTTAGGAGCTTTGATGAAATGGGATGTTTCCCACTATTGGCAACTTTTATGAGTGTATATATATAGAGAGAGAGAGATTAGAGGTTGAAATCCTTAATATGAAATGAAGATTATTTTGCGGAGTTAAGAGAAAGCTAGGTCTCTTAGGTGTTGAATTTCTTCTTCCACCTGCCAGCACCTTGACCATCCTCACAGGAGTACTGTGGGCCTTATAAACTGGAGTTCAGTGCCCTACCTGCAAAGCTTTTGACCGCCTCCAAGCATCAGCCTCCCCGAAGGAGTAACACTGACACAGGAGTGCGCCGAGGACAGAGCGATGACTTTGTTCAGGGTGGCGAGGGTGGGGGTTATGCTCGGAGGCATAACCCTGCCTTCAAAAGCAGCCTTTGAATTGCAACTTCAAATACAAGTTGCCTGCTGGAAAATCGGGGGGTCCGAGGGAACAGTTACATAATGCAGGCTTAAACATGTATTTTTCCTAGAGATGGGCGTGAGCCGCTCAGTGATTTAGAGGTGGTTGCATGTTCTTTATGACGTCTTTTAGTAGGTAGGACCTGGGGTCCCAAGAAATTAATAGAAGTGGAAGCATCCAGAAGTATCTCTACATAGGTGATGCTGCTGTCTTTTATGGAAAAGGATATATCAAAACATATGGTATTTATTCTATAGCCTATACATATAAGAATATACTTTGTAAAAAGATAATACAGCTTTCCTGGTCCCCCAGTTTTTATGAAGTATAACAGCTTAGTAATTTGTTAGAAAGCCTGGATGTCCTCCATTCAGAAAATAACAGATACATCTGGGGGGTCTTGGTTTTTGCTTTTATTCGAAATTCAAACTGTTCACTCTCAGTGGCTCATGGTTGATTGCACTGTATGGAAGATGGATATTTCCCAAAGATCTATGCGTAGTGTTCACAATATCAGCTGCTGTCCAATGTCTGCTCAGATAGTACTCAAAAGCAACAAACAAATAGGAAGACACTTCTCAACACTTGAAGAAAAAGACTCAAGATAAGGACTGTTTTATATTCTGTACTTTCTTCAAAAAGCAATGTATGCCAGAAGAAAGGATTTGTGTAAATCTGTCCTGCTGGCTGGTTATCTTCAGGTAACATACCCAGGTGACAGGCTGTTTCTTGTGTAAGTCCAAAAACCTGGCTGAGTGTTAAATTCTACCTGGAAGCTAGTCAGAAGCCCAGGGTGGACATGAAAATGTTATTGTGGTATATTCCCTGCATGAACTGTTGCTTTCTTTGCGGTGGCATTTTAAAACCAAAGGGCAGTGCTCCCTTCTGAGTGTAGGTGGTGGCCCTTCCTCCACAGGGACAGATGGAAACCAGCACCTTTATCCTGGGCTACAAACTGAGGTACCTGAGTCAGTGCAAAGCTCCAGGATGCTGCTGCTGCTGCAGAACTAGTCCTCCATTTGACGTGATCCTAAAGCTGGTGCAGTCTTACTTATTTCCAGGCTTGTGGCTGCCTTTTCCCACCCCAGAGTCTTGTGAAACAGTGGTCTGTTCCTGCCTGCTGTGGAGGTGTATTGCACTGTGGCGACCCCCTGTTGCTCATTGCTGAGCCTCTCCAGCAAAGGTTGGGGTGTGCAGATGGAGACTGGGATGCTGGCTGGGTTTTGGAATTGTCCAGCTCTTGGTTGGGTGAGGCTGCTGGATTCGGGGCCATGCCGTGGAGGGCTCGCCTCCTCCCAGGTCTGCAGTTCTGGTCAGATGCACCATGGCTGCTGTGCAGAGCGGTGGGAGGAGACCTCTCTGAAGAGTCAGTTCTGATATGTGCTGTGGTCCAGTGGGTCCTGCTCCCATTGCTGTCTTGTCCCCTGCCAGCACTACTTCTGTGTAGGGATTTACTTAATCTCTTGCCCCATGGGAACGACAGAAAAGAGGGTGCCAGCAATCCCAGCCGCTGGCCACCAACATCACAGATTAGCTTGCCTTTTGTACTTCAACCTTGCGCTTATATTTGAATATGAAATACTATGTATAGCTATTTATAGATTTGCCAGGCCTTTTCTGAAGCTCAACCAACAAGACATTAATGGATAGACATTAATGGATGTTTCTATCATCCAGAAACCCCTTCCTCTGTTGGTTACTTGGGTTTATTGATTGATTTTTTTTTTTGAACCACTGCTTATTAGCATATTACATAGAAGGATTATATTGAAGTATCTCATAGATCTAGAGGTTCCCTTCTTCCAGTCTTTACGTAGTCGTTTGAGAAAACAAGCACGACAAGACAACCCCAACCTTCACTCACCTGTAGGCCAGGGATGCCTTGGATGGGGACACAGAGACATTTGGTATCCCTTTCTGTCCAGTCCAAGAAGATTTTACCCTAACTAAAGCTTTATCAAGGTGTGGGAACAGCTTGGCTTGTTTGGGGGGAGCCAGAGCTCTTTAGATGTTTCAGAGGGAACTGACCAAAAGAAAGCTGAGTTGAGGGTTGTGATCAGCAGAAGAGACATTTTCTTCCAGTGCATGTGAGAACCTGCAGCCCTTCACAGAGCAGAAGCGCTCATAAGGTCTCTGCATGTGACTTTCCTTCTCTATCGCTGCCTAAGAAAAGAAACCTCAGCAGATATATCTGAGTGTCCTGAGGTCTTTCCAGGAAGCTGCTGTGAAATTGTACTCAGGTTTGAAAGCACGGAGAAGGGGTCAAGGTTTGGTTGCAAGGGGCAGAAATGGCTGCGGGTTTTATTGCGGGGATTTGAGGGTGAGAAGGTCAATCAGATCAGATTTAATGGCACACAAGTCACTGCAGGTAATGGTAGGCTGGACAAATTAAAAACCACGTATTTGATGCTGTGCAGCTCGAGCAGCTCACAGGTCCTGCTCGGCTGCGTTTGGTCAGCAGAGTTTTAGCAATGACTTTCTGGCCATTCTTGAGGTAACTAGAGAAAGAACAGGGTCAAATCCCTGCCCCGAGTGTGTGTCACTCACGCATCCTGTATGCACTCTCAAATCCTTCTCAGGTGCCTTAGAGGAGCTAAATAAATAATGTACAGTCTTGAGGAGAGTAGGGCTAATTGTTTAGGAAAAACCAACCCTTGCTCAGGCATCTATATTTTAAGTAGAGTCTTGAACATCTGCCTCAGCAAGCAACTTGCCTAAGACACCCCAATGGTAGGTGCTGAGCTCCAGTAATTCTTTTGTGTGGATAAGATGAAACTGCTTGGGTCTGTTGCAATACGCAACGGGCTGCGGTCAAAGAAACTACAAAATCATTGTTTGTCCTACAGAATATGGATCTGTGAAAGCCTATTTTCCAGCTAGGAAGTCTTCCAGCTGGAGGAGCTTTAATGTGGATCTGAACACTGTCTTGGCATTGTATGTGTGTTTATGCTTTTGTACCCCACAAATTCTCATTTGCCAAGTAGATTAGTGTCCCACAGGTGACTCCTTCGAAAGTGAAGTCATCCCTGAGTGGTCAAAACCAGCCAAAGATGCCCTAAATAAAAGAAATCCATCCTCATTTTTCTTGGATGCTTTTGCGTGTCTTTCCCTCAAACCTTGTTTTGTGCTCTTCTGCGAAGTCCCAGTGACTAGGATACAGCGTTATTGATGGTGACAGCTTGGCTTTTTTCAGAAGAAGAGAAAATAATATTTTAATTGATTTGTTAGTTGCAGATGAGGGTCAGACACTGTCTGTGGAAAAGTAATTGGCTTATCTTGATCTGATTCCATATTGGACAAGTGTCTCTGTTCCAGCATTCATTAGCTGCTGGTACCCCTGCGCTACGCGATGAGACAGTGGCTTTGGGGAATGAAACAAGCCGGAAGGGGTGTGCGGGAAGTGCCTGTTGCTGATGGAGCACATGGGACCTGCCCTGGAGAGAGGGTATAGACTTCGGTCTTGGGTGGCTGCTGCTCAGAAAGGCTTTGCCAGTGCAGAATTTACACATTTCCAAGGTGTTGTTTAGAGGGGTTTGATTACCAGGAATGGGTGTTGCTAAGCCTGTGCTACTCTGATTTAAACAGCTGATGTCAGGACAGGCTGTTACTACATAGCTGTAGAGAGGAATATTGGAGGGGGATAGGAAAAGGTGATCAACTGATTCCCTGGTTTGAACTCCTAAAATAAACCTGAAATCTATTTTATTCTGCTCTGAAAGAATATTCTCCTTGCCTGGGAATTAACGTGGTTGTGATGCTATTCTAGCACCTTAAGAGGAATTGAGGCTGTGATGTTCTATGCCCTGGAGAGTCTCTGCCTCAGAAAGCTGCCGGGGCTCTGCAGTTGTCCCTTCTCCATTGTGTCGGCGTCCTCAGCCTCATCAGTGTTTTAGTTTGAAGCAGCATGGGCTTTTGATCGTAAACCATCTCACTTTTGGGACAACATGAAGGAAACTGCATTATGCTTCGCTTGGAGGAGGGGAGGGAGAGGATCATAGCTTTGTGTGTGTGTATTTTTGCAGCACGCTGAGCCCAAACCTTCTACCTTAATGGGACAGATTTGCAAATTCACACCTGCAAATTCTGCCTTCCCAGGGTTTTTGTGCGCAAGCTTTTTATTCATGCCCCAGAGAGCAGCCTGCACCTGCTTCATCTCGCTTGGGAGACAGGTGGCTCGCATCAAGTGATAGTTTGCTCTCTGGTATTAAGTGCCTCATCCTGCAGCACTGATGCCCTTTCAGGGGGTAGTGGGTCTCACCCAGGTGAGCAAGGGCCAGAAACACAGCCCTGCCCAGCCATACGCCTACCGCAAATACTGTCGCGGCATAAGCACGATAAAACATGAATAGAGCACCGCTGCTGTCTAAGCTCTAAGCCCACAGATCTCCAAGCTGTCAAGAAAACTTTTTTTTTTGGGTGGTGCCTGCATGTAAAATATCAAGGAGCTGCAGTACACAGCTGCCCAGAAGTCTGGCCTTGTTTCTGCTTCTTCCTAATGGTGGTTCGTGCGTTGCATTTTTCCTGAGATGGGAAGCTCCGGCTCCCATAACCATGGAAACCTGGTTTGTCTTCCCTAATAGCTTCAGCTGTACTCAACATCTGTCTCCCTGGGAAAAGGGAAGGCAGCGAGCCACAGGTTAGTTGTGTGCACCTCTTGGGATGCTGAAACCCTTGAGCACCTCCAGCAGGCTCCTGGCCCACCAGCACAAAGCAGCAATGCTGAGATAATGCTTGAGGGGCTTATAAAGATATGCCAGGCAGGAGGGGAAAGTAGGGAGTGAAGGAAGACTCTCCAGAGGCAGGAAGGCGGTATGAAGCCGAATAAGAAAATGCTGCATTTTTGTTGTCTTGCTCTGTGTGTGTTGGCTTGACGTGCTGGGCGTGTAGAGCTTTCTTTGACTTTAATGCTTTAAAAAAAAAAAAGGCCATTTTCCATTTTAAGTTAGCAGCCCTTTACACAGCTTGTAGCAAAGAAGGAAATCTGGGTATAAGCTGGTAAGCACGAAATAAGCTTTGAGATGTGGCAACTGGCTCTCTTGGGTAACTGCATGTCTCCGTACAGCCCCTCACTTAGTTATTGGAAGAATGATCGTTGATTAATGTGTCTCATGGCTCTAACTTGGTGCTAGCAGTGTTGCCAGATTGGTTGACATGGGGGGGGAAAAGTGGGGAGAAGCATTTTAAAGAGGCTTAAAAACTAATTCAGGAGGGTTCTTTCTGCTGCATTTCTTCATAGACATGCATGCATCTCCTATAGGCTGCAATTTAAACTTTCCTCTTTGACTTTGAAAGATAGATTTGTCAAATAAAAGCTAAGCACAGCTACAGCCCTGGACTCCAGGCTGCCAGGAGAAGCCCTGCAGTCTCTCGGAAAGGCATCGCAGGAGCTGGCAAGGCTGGGCCCCTTTCCTGATGTTCCCAGTCCCATGTCTCTTAAATGCGGGATCACGCCTGGTGCAAGCCCTTGGAAATGTGTAGGGAAGAAGTGCTTTCCTGCACCAGGGAGGTGTTGGGTGCCCTGGCCACAGGTCACTGCACTCTGTAAACTGGAGGCACAAGCAGAAATAGACGCAACCTTGCCCACTGGCAAATCACCACCTCTGTGTGTCCGTCTGAAATGGAGGTGACAGTATTTCACTATGGATGCTTTAAGGCTTTAGTTAGTGTTTATGAAATGCTCTGAACTTTTGGGTAGTACCTGCTGTAGAGGGGACTTAAAATGGTCCCCAAATGTCTTTGGCACAGCAGGTCCCATGTACAGTATACAGAGGTGCTGGGAAATGCTCACAAGTTAAAACCAGAATGTTTTGAAAATGAACCTAAAATATTCATCTAACAGCTATCACCTGGAGGTGCTGTGGGCATGAAGAACAGGAAAAGGGTAGCAGGTAAAAATCTGGTAAAATCCAGGGTTGAGGATAGTGCCTGAACAATAAAAGCTCTTGGGGAAACGCTTTGTACCTCTGCTTAATATAGCTGTTGACGTTCTATCTCTGAGTGCAGAGCCATTGGTCTGTGTGATGAGTCCACGTTTCTTCGTGGACATGACAAGCATAAATCTTTCTTCATAACAGCCTGGTAGGAGGGTTTTCATGCCAGTTGCTGCAGCGTTAGAAGACTGGACCGAATCAGGGAGCCAGTACTCCAAACTCACCCTCTCAGTAGGGACTCTGGCCAGCACAGCCATGCAAGATGTAGCCTTGTAATAACAATATGCTTTGCAGAAACAGTTTTTAGTTTTCTGGCTCCTTGAGTGTTTGGTGAGCGGAGAAACAAATGCCTGTCTCTTGTCTGCAAAATCCAAGTGAAGGTCTTGGGAATTGATCCTGCCTGTGTGCATCCACAGCAACTGCTGTTGATTATTTTACTGGCAGACAGAAGTCAGTGTTTTTTCCCCCACACCTTTTTATATTATAGATGTTTTCCCACTCCTTGTCTACAGAGTGAATGATCTTTGATCAGGGTACCTGGATCTCATCTGTTCAGAGTACTAGTCTCTGTTTCGGACCTGGACCTGAGGAACCCTGTCCTCGAGTAAATTTAATCAAGATTGCTCCTTCTAATTAAGTTTCAATTAAAAGGCATTTTATGACCAAAAAAACCTTTTTTTGTTAATGCAAGAGCCAGCTGGGAGCACTTGGTCCCCACAGGAGCTCCTGGGAGCCAGCAGTTCCAGCCGTTGGCTGTGTCAGATGTCAGAAGTGCACTAGAAGGACGCTGAGCTGTTTGTGTTTGATACCGCTGTTGGAAGGTATCCTGAATTGCTCCAGGTTTGTAGTTATTTTGTTCTCTTGTAATAGGGATTTCTCTGGTAGTACCAAACAGCAGTTCTGCAGCCAGTGACTATAGACTAGTATACACATACTCTGTGCAGTTTTTGTGTGTATGTACATATACACACACACATATACATATATAAAATGCACACACATATACATATATAAAATGCACATGCTTATTTACTTTTCTACAGTAGCAGCCATTTGTCACACTGCCCATCCAACTGATGGGATGTGGTGATAGCAAATGTTAAGTGAACTATCTCTTGGTAGCAAACTATCTTAATTAGAGCAATATTGCGAATAGTGCCTTTTTTGCTTTAAGTTGACTGGCATTTATAATGTAACATGTCATGTTCAAAGCCGATCTCTGTATCAACACTTCAGAGTTGAGACTGCAGCTCTAACAACATTCATTTAATCTAGCATAGATGTCGGGGTGTGTGTGAGAGAAATAACCCCACCTGGAAGTAGACACAAAGTTGGACCTTCTTCATGTTGTGCTAGAAAATATCTGTTCTTATGAGTTTGTACTTAAGTCAAGATTTGTACAATGACTTTGAGTTGGGTCTTAACAACGGAGATGAGATAAGCAGTGGAAGTACTCGTTATGAACACGATGAACAGGTTGGCATCAGGAACTGGGCAGATGATTATTGTGGATCTATTGATTTGAAGTTGCGAGGGGTGATGTTGGTTTGCTGGGGCTGGTGGTAGGTGCTGTTTCTGTCTGATAAATTGCCTTTTCCTGGTGACCTGTTTCTTGACAACCCGAGTCTATTTATGGATCAAATGGTGAATGAGTGACTACTGTTTGGGCTACGTTTGTGGAGCTTTGCATGTGAATGCAGAAGTGACAAATCATCCCATAGCTGCTGAGGAGAATAGCTGATGATGACTGCAGCTGTGGTGCAGGCTTCACTTACTGTTAATATTTTTGCATCAATAAGATAGGTCTGAAAAGAAGTTATAGTTAAGGGTCAAGTCCAGCAGGTTGGCAACTGAGCAGGGAAGGGAGAACAAGCTGGTGGGGTGGTTTTGGGACACGCTGGTAATAATCTTGCCTCTCCACTTACTTGCTCTGTGACCTTAATCAAGTCTTACTATGCTTTTGATGTGCAGTAGGGTTTTTTTTTTTATTTACCTGACTGTAAGTGCCTGACAGGCACTATCCCTTTTTGTGTCTGTGTATGATACTTAGTGCTTTCGGTCCATATTCCAGTCATTCCTTCAGAGTATTACTGAGCTGGAAATTATCTAGTAGCAGTTATGATATATAAGGGAACTGAATGTGACCATCTAGGGAAAGTATCCCCCTGCTCCGGGAGACATGGCTTTAGAGAGTCTGTTAATGGTTTACGTGTTTCTGCAATGTCTAGTACCAAGCTCTCTAAAGCTGGGAGAAATCTGGAGGCAGTGGGTTGAGCTTACTAATTCATGAAAGAAGGGAGCATGGAAAATGAGGAGGAACTGGGCAAAGCTGGACACCTATAGCTTCCAGAAGCGGTGCAAGACTCAGACCTCTTCACCCTGGTAGCCTGAGGCCAGTTAGAGGTGGCTGTGGCTCATTCAAAGCCGCTCTAAGCAGCAGTGGTTTGTAAAGTTCTGTGCAGGGCTCAGCTCCTCGTTGCAGATGCGCTTCCTCCCTTCAGTGTCTTTAGAGCCGCGGCACACAGTTATGCTGTGGCAGCCTGAACTCACTGGTGAAATATTATTGGCTAACTTGACCTACTGCCTCTTAATACTAAGAAATTATGGTGTAGTAACGGGTGCTAAAACAGGTGTCACATCTGAGCCTAAAGCATGCAGATGGAGACACACGCAGAAAGGTGTAAATGTGATGTTGTCCGTGTTAGAGAGTGAGGACTAAGGAGAGCTAAGCAGGTATGTAGATTTACTTCTGCAAAAGTTAGTGCTGGTTTCAGACTAATGGGATCAAAACACAGTTTTTCTTAAATATGTATGGTCCAGAGGCGCTGCAGTAAAAAATCAAAAGCATTGGCCTGTTCTCTGCAGTGCAGATTAAACTACGTTACTACGGTGGCTTCTTTTGGACTCTCAAGCTAAGAAGTGACTGTGGGTTGGGTTTTGGTGTGTTGTAGGCTTTCTTGCTAGAGGAGAGCGTGTGCAAGTACATACTACGTCAATGTGCTGTGTTAAAGGAGCATCCTTGAGTTGCTGGGAGACCTTTACCTGGGCCCCTATTCTGGCTTTTCGAATGAAAATCCACTCTCAAATTCATAAGATCCAGTGACAGACAGCTTAGCTTGTACAACACACAAGCCGGGGAAAAAATGTGAGAGCTTCTCTGTTTTCCCCTTGGCTCTCGGTTTCCCCAGAGTCTGGAGCTCAGCCGTCTCTGAAGCTGCATCTCTCCCAGGAGTGAGATGCCAGCGATGCTCCTGCAGCAGGGTAAGGTCGTATGTGCCATAGGGCCTGTGCTCAGCAGATGTAAAAAGCTGCTGCTCTGAGCACAGAAAGTCAGGGAGGGAGCTGAGTGGCAATGCCAAACTTTTTGGCTGTTCTGAGGTTTGAATTCTGGGTTTGGTTCCAAATGTAGAGATGCTTTTTTAAGAAGCAAGTCTGAAAAATCTCAGCTACCCTGTTTTTAAAGCTACTATGCATGTCTCCATAGGGTTACTTCTGTCATTGCTGCCCTGTATGACCTGGGTGTGAAAATGTGCTGTGAAAAGGTAGCAAGGTATGGACAGGTTGAGGGCTGTAGTGCCTCTTTTTAGAAACGCAGTTGAAGATGCTTTGAAAGGTAACAGATTTGATAAATGATTGCACACTATTTTAAATGCAATTAAAAGCCGTACGAAGAGTCTGAATTTAAGGCATCCTCAATCACCAGTCACTTCTGGAAAGTAAGTAATGTTTCATCTCATTAGCAGTGCATACAGAGCTAGCGCTATAAAACTGAGTCTGGAAAAGGGCCTGATACAGATGCCTGTATCTGTCCCTCCCCAGATCGCAAAAAGCCAGAAAAATGTTTCTAAGTAAAAGGTTCTTCAGCTTGCTGGTTGCTTGTGTGTCCTTTAAAATAACAGGTTCCTTCCATCTCTTCCTCTGACAGATCTCTCACTATATACTCAGTAGTCAGTACCTCCCTTGCTTTAATCTGAGATGCTTAATATTAGAGAACCAAAAAAAAAAAAAAATGCATTTTCCTATTTGAGAAGGCTTCTATAGCAGCTGAAGTTAATAAAAGTGAAGAGGATGTAAACCTAAGCCCGTAGAATTTCCACAGCTGGAATGGTCCCTGAGTTTTGCAGTATTTTGTCCATGTTTTTGAGTTTCTAATAGCTATGTCGCACAAAGCGAAACAGATCCTGAAAGCCCTGGATTTCCATGGTTAGTGTGGAGGCTTCTGCTCAGACCAGCACCTAGAGGTGACAAGCGTCCCTTGCAGGAAGGACATCTGGTTCATGTTCTGCCCAGCCCTGTGGGATGTGATAAGGTGTTGCAGACATGCATGGATCTCAGTCACTACAGTGGGCTCCAGGCTGCAGCCCTGCTGATTAAAAGCCTCATCTGTGTTTATTTGGAATCATTTCTTCAGGCCAGGTCAGGACTAGGAGCTGGTAGGATACTTCAAAATAGAGGGGAAAAGGATCAGCTCCAGCTGATCCAGCATAATGTTACTCTTCCATCATGAACTGAGGGGTTGTGCTGTTTCTTATGACTAACAGGCTCACATGGACTGATTGCAGAAGCTGAAGCTCATGTGAGCATCTGGTGAGGATGCTTCAGTTTTGTTTCTAGTCATTTATGTCTGCTGATGCTTTGGAAACATCTTTGTGGGTCTTGGCTATTATGGAGCTTGAGCAAGGAGACAGATTTAAGTCTAAAAATTCAAGGGCTCCAGAGACTGAAAACATCTGAGGGAAATGCATTTTCCCTCATCTTAAAATAACTTTTTTATGATGTCCTTTACTCTCCAAGGTGTCTTTCAAGGCTCTGCCTGGGTTGCATTTTGACTTGTGCAGAGCAAAGCTCCTGTGAGGAAGGAGGGCCAGGAAATTCAGGGAAGGCATTTTGGGGCAGGCAGGGGAAGGGCAGGGGGAAATGCTGATAAGGGTGATGAATGGTTTCACCTTCAGGAGTGATGAACTGTGGGAGAGCTGGCTGCATTGAGGGTCTGGCACAGCTTCAGTATGCGCACGTGGGGATGGATCAGCTGAGAGAAATGACTGCATTTATTCAATGAATTTACATGAGGTGCCTGCGTTGCCAGAAAGGGAAGGGCTTCCTCCCCCTCCAAAACATCAGTGGCTCCGTGCTGGAACGGCAGAACCTCTCCTGCATGAGGCACCCACATGCAGTGTGGGGTTCAACTCTTCCCTGCTGTTCCTGGGGTTTGGCTCTTATAAACTGAAATAATAAATGGTTACCCATAGCCAGCCTGCTGCTGGCTGCTTTATAGGCTGCTTCTGCCTCCAGCCAAACTCTTTCCCCTTCTCCCCCACACCCCCATCTCTAAAAATTCACCAGCAGCTTCTTGCACATCTGATTATGGTTTTTTTGAGGTATCAGCTTCTGCTCTGTAGTTGCATTTCCCTTAAAAACAATGCCGATGTGCAGGGTGTAGGGCAGGAAGCATTGATTTTGCAGTAAGTGTAATGGCCAGAAGAGGAGGAATAGGTCTGTACCAAAAGGTTGGAGCCACAAATGCTTTCATAGCATGTGGTGAGAGAATTGGGGCTTGAGGTGGGGAGGGCCAGGGCATGTCGTGCATCCTTTGGGCTCCCTCAGAGTGTACCACGCTCTGCAAAAAATCTTCACTTGCTTCTGTGCTCTTATTCCTGGCCCTGAGGAAATGTCCTGCCGCAAACCTATGCCACGCAGGAGTCAAAGAACTTGTTAAGAAAACATGCTGAAGAGGTTAAATTACTTATTTCTTAACCCTGCTGGGTTATTAACAAGGTGACTGTTCAATAGGCTGCCTAGGCCTGTGATTGGGGTGGGTTTATCCTAAAGGCCCCCCCAGGGGCTGTTCTCAGCACAGCCTGTTGAGCCAGAAACAACTGATCCATGTTGGGAACTAGTGGGGGTCCTGCAGCTGATGCTCTGTACCCTCAGCTTCCAGAGCCAAAGAGCATTTGGAAAGCCATCTCCCCCAGTCCTTCTAAAAAAAAAAAAATTAAATAATACATAATAAACAATTAATATTTAATCTTCAAATGGGATTTCTTCAAGGATTGGATTCTTTACATTATGCCTGGTTATAGCTGTTGCCTTGCTGCATGATCCAGGGTCCTGCAGGATGTGAGCTGAGCTGAAGCTCCATGGGAATATGCATGTCCTACACCCAATAGTCACGTTTTGTGGGAGATGCTGAGGGATGAGGTGCTGTGATAAATACCAGCTTGGCAGGATGCTGGCCAGCCTGGGGCAGAGCAGAGATGCTTCAGGCTTAAACTTTCATTCCAGAGAGCTGCTGGAGTGACAGAGCTGGTCCTCAGTGGTATGCTACTGTCCCTACCTTGGAGCGATGCTCCCACTAAAGAGAAATGGGACGCATAAAGCTGCTCATACAAAGTCTGTGTTATGAAAATTCCCTGTCTGCTCTGAATTAATTCCTTCCTTGGCTAGAAAGTTGCATCTGAGTCGGGGGGGGGGGAATATCTTCCCATCGTGTCTCTACTGTGTGATTTAGAATCCATGACAGCTGTTACTGTCCTGCATTCAGCCTCCCTGGCAGGTATCAGTACAGGTAATACTATCAGCTTTAGCTATCATAAGCGTGGATTGTTTTGGGCCCGAGTTTGTCTGGTTTTGTATTGCCTCATGTTAGACTGCATTTGCTAAAGGACAGAGCTCTTTGATGGAATTTCTATTCCTCGTGTAGGTATTTTCAAACTGTGATCAGATTGTCCTATTAACCTTCTCCCTTTAAGGAGAACAGATGGTGCTTCTGGAGCCTTTCTCTAAGCTGAGCTTTTGGTCCTTTAATCATCCTCTTGGTGGTTCTTTGCACTGGATCCAGTTTTTCGATATCCTTCGTGACTTGCAAGCATTAAAGCTTATAATTTTGACAGTATTAATGTTGAATGCCACATACTGACTTTCTGCCTTTGAGTGTTCCCCCAGCCAGAGCCTCATTGAGCTCTGACCACAGCACAATGTGCTCAGCTGCTATTTTTCCATGTTGCCCAGGAAGTTCCTGCCAGAATCACAGGATGCTCTTCCCATCATTTGTATTGCTGTATGTATGTGGCAGTACTGAAGGCAGTGCTGTAATCTGTAGTGCAGCTTATTTAGCCATGCAGATCTGTTGGTCTCTTCTTAGTTGTTATTTAGCAGTCCCACACTGTTTGTCATCTTCAGGCTTGGTAAGTAATGGCTTTAGGCTCTTTTCCACTTATTAACATATATGTTTACACCACAGGGCCAAGGACCAGCCTCTGCCAAGTCCTCAGTAGGACATATGTTTATACCTGTGACTACTTAGTCAATACTGCAGGAGATGATTTTCATCCATTGATACATGTAAATATTTCCTAATCTGAATCGAACCAGAGGACTTAAAGATGTGAAGCTAAATTCTATATGGAAAATCAACAATGTCATTTTAATGACAAAAGAGTAAGACCATGTTAAGTAAAAGTTTAATTGTTATTTTATACTTTTTTTAAAAAAGTCAATACTAGATACTGCCTGTTCAGGAGAATTTCCAGTTTATGCGGATTTTCTCATTCTCTTAGTTTACTGGAGATGACTGTTAGGATTTTCTTTTTACTTAAAATGCTTGGCATATCAGCAGGTTTTGTTCCAGCCACTGTGAATTCCATGTGCCCAAGATATGTTTAAAATTGATATCAATAATACAGAGTGTTTCGGGATGTTCTTTTAAAACTGTGATGCAAGTCATCCAAACCTGCTGAATTTAGGTTCTGCTTAATTAGCTGCAGCTTAAGGTTCTGCTTAGTTGGTAGTAGAATAAGGAGAGCAGAACTGATGATATAACATATGTGTATCCCACTGAACTGCTGTCCCCATGCAATGAAAAATGCTAAAAATCGCTTGTAACTTTTTCTTTTGACCCCTACAATGTGGAAATGATTGAACTAGCGTTGGAGTAATCTTTAATTGCCTCAAAATGTGTCTATATGGCTCAATTTTAGTAGCTAGATTCGCCCCTGTGCCTTTATTTATAAACTTACAGTTCCTAGCTTTTGGCTCCTTGTCATCACCTTTCTCTTTCTCCAGGGTGATACGTGTTTAATCCTGTGCTTCAAGTGGCTCAGTGTTGGACACAGCACTTCTGAGTTAGTACGTTGCCATCTGGATGGTGGTGTTAATGTTTGGAGGGCATTTTGGTAACAGCCATGTGGGACCTCCAGTTTTCTCCGTGCTGAAATCCACTGCAATATCTCAGTTTTCATTCTTGCCCATTCTTGATGATGGTTAAAGAACAAGAGCAAAATCTCAGCTTCATCCTTTTTTGAGCTGTCATTTACTGAAGGACAGGAAATGCTGGGAGTTGTTCCATTTCTTCTCTACTTAACATTCCCAAATAAGTTAAAACCCCTGATTTCTTCATGTTCCTGTTGTGTGACTGTCTGCCAGGATACAGCACTGTTGAGTAGCGGAGTTTTCAGAAATGAGCAATCCTGGCTGCTGTGATGTGTTGTAGTCCTAATTCTGCTGTGTAGACAAATAAAACAAATTAACCTATCAGGAGACATGCTGAGAGGAAACAAATCCTGAGGTTGGTTTGCTTCAGTGTTTGTTCCCTCCCCCTGCCACGTATCAGTGTGTTTCTGTTGGTTTTTCACTTGTCTGGCCAAACCCAGAAGAAAAGATCTTTCTTTTGTGAAGACATATATTGCACTTCTAACAGCTGGTGGAGCGTTATTGCTCGAAGTTCTCTGTGCCCCATAGGGTTCACTGGTTGAGCAGGGCAAGCTGAGAAAAAAGATACTTTTGCAGAACAGCGAGGAGTTCTCTTCCAGTGAACTGCTTAGCTGTGGCTCTGTGGTGAAGCACTGCTATTAGTCCCTTGGTGTTATTTGCCAGCCAACTTCAGAAGCCCTGAAATTTACATCTTGTCTTGGATCTAGGAGGACCGCAGGCCGTCCTGTTGTTCCCTTGCCTCCCTGAAGAACAGTTTCCAGCCAAGGTTCAAAAGCTTGTTGGTGTAGAGGGCTTGTGGGGATGAAAATCCGTCCCAAATGGCATGCATTATGAAAGCACCGTTCCTAGTTAATAGCTAAAACCAGAATTTTTCACACTTTCACAAGGACAGAATAGCGTATGCTTCCCGACGGGTGTAGCTCAAGCTCAACCATATGCATATGTCAGTGTGGTGTGTGGTGCAAAAATCACCAGCTAATTCATTGCATCTGCCAAGTGCTCAGCCTTCGGGGTAGAGGAGCAAATGCAAAGCAATTCAGGCAGCCTCAGCCTCCTTTTGCTGAAAGCTGAACCGCTCCAGGTTGCCTCATACTGGGTTGAGCTCAGGGTTCCCTCAGCTCAGTCTAAGCAGGGTTCCTTGATTATCTTGCCCTGTTGTGTCTTATTTGTTTCCGTCTTACTCTTTGAGAAGAGAAGGAATTCTTTGATGGTTTGTGTGGCACTCCATTAGTGGGTTTTTTATAACAAGAGTCAGCTGATTTGTAGAAACAAATAGAGAAAATATTTTTAAAGGGCCTCCTTTGAGAAAACAGTGTCCGAGTCTTATGAATGACCTTGATATCAAAACAACAGATACATCACACGGCTTCTAACTTAGCCTTTCTGAAATCGCATCTGTACTCTGCATTTGAAGTAGTTCTTTTAAGGATTATCTCCTCCACCCTCGGCCTCTCCCCTTCATAATTGAAAGGTTACACAGCAGCCACGTGATTTTGGCATGGGGAGCTGGCAAACGTGACGTCTTTAATTCCCTCCCTATGCTGTGACGTGGTGGGAATGAAGATGTGTGTTGTTACACCAGATAATAACTGCAAAGACTGTTAATGTGGAACAGTGTTGTTGCCAGATGAAACAAGTGATCAAAGTCACATGGGATTTTTCCCTATTGTTTTGACCCTCCCACCTGCATTGGGCAGAATTGAGATGACATGAGCTCGGTAATTAGATGTATCTGCTTTAACATGCATGGTGTTGCAAAAGGTTAGCTGTAAATCTGAACATCTCAGGCTTGGAAATTTGAGTGCTTGCATGTGATAGCTAGTATGCAGTTAGTTCTGTATTGTTGGTATGCATACTTTCAGCCTGCACTCTGCTGTATGGTAACTTTTAATCAGTAGTATATTTGTATATGGAATAAAATACGACCCTTGTCAATGCTGCTAGTAAGGTGCGCTTGCAAGTCGGAACCCTTGAGAGTAACTGCAGGTGTCACCCAAGCACATGCTGTACCTGCAAAAGGGAAGATGTCCTCTGGAAAACACAGTCTCAGATGATGGGTGATTAGGAGCTGATGCCTTAGATTATGGTCTGGTGCAGATGGAAGTCACAAGCAGCATTTTTCTCTCCTTTTGCTTTTTACTGTGTGGTTTTTTTTTTTTTTTTTTCTGCACTGTAAGTCTGCTTCACCTGTATGTGCCCTAAACATCCACAGCAGCAGTGGAGGCAGTAGCTACAGCTGTTCTGCCTCCTAGCCGTGGACTGGAGGTACTGAGCCTTTATTAATTAGAGCAGTGCGGCAGGACACTTTCTTTCCCTGAATAGTAGTATGCACGGTAGTGTGCCATTGGAACCTTCTCTTCAACCAAAGACATAGCTGCAAGCTTTAAACTTAATGTAGTAAACCCAAGACTTCAAAGACTGCTTGTAGGTCTTATTTGTTATTGAAGATACTGCCTCTGGTGTATGATGATTTCTGAGAGACGGCTACCGTCTGCTTTGGAGAAAGCGCCCTGTGCCCGTGACCAAGTCTCCCTGACACCCTGCTAGCAGGGGTGTGAATTCATTGCAGGGTAGATGTTACTTGAGTCATCTCAAAAATGACTTGTGGTGAATGATCTTGACTCAAGATCACCTTCAAGAGCTGTGGTTTTTGCCATGCTTAATGCTATGTCTGAGATCAGACTTTTGGGACATTTCCTGCTGGAGCGGAGAGCGGGCCCTGTGAGCGGGGTGGAGGCTGAGTGTTGTGTCCAGGACATGCTTGGGGGCTGGTCAGCCCCAGCTGGCATGGAGCTGCTGCCTTGCCTCCAGCAGAGAGCAGGAACACTCGTTCCTGAGCTTTGGTCTCAAAGCTGTTGTGTGCTTCGTGTCACAAAGCTGCCCAACGTGGAGCTTCAGAGGACTCTGCTGGAGCAGCTGTCAGGTCCAAGGACGTGTGTCCCATCAGCAGAGCAGCTGACTTTGGGGCTGACACAGGTTTGTAATCCCCTGGATAGAGTGGGTGTCTCAGAGCACCACCAGACCTGTGCTGATTATGGCCAGGAAGCTTTACTTCTGTGTCCCGATCTGCTGTGCTTCTAAATCACTGATACTACAAGGGGATCTTGGAGCTGAGATCCTGGTCTGAGATTGTTCTGGGAGATGGCTCAGGAATAAAATTTGTGTGTACCCTTGAGCTCATCTGCAGAGGGATGTGGGCTCACCTGTGAGACCTGGTGGGGGCTGCGTCTGTCCTAGAGCAGCTACGCTTGTCAAGGGAGATGTGGATGGCGTTAACAAACACTGGATCCCCGAACTCCCTGAGTGTTGTTAAATAGAAATCATTGGTTCAGGAAACTCTTAAAAGTGGAAAATGATCAGTGAATATGAGAATATTAGGGGTAAGTAGCTAATAGTTCTGGTGTACCTAGATACCTTTTCCTGGCTCTTAGTTAATACCCCGTAGGCGATGGTATATTGGTACGTGCATCCCATCTCTATGTTGAGAATGGAGAAGTCTAAAGAAACTGTAGTTGTCTGACAGTTCACACTTTGTTTAACTTCATGTTCCTCAGGTGATAATCATTAAATCAAATGCCATGATGCTAGCTCTGTATTTTTATTTTAAGTATACCAATATCTCAGTTCCTCCTTAGTGCCTCTCCTCCTTTTGTTCAGAAGGACAGTTCTTGGCGTAAAAGATAAAATGTATTTGTTCTCATTGTTAATAAACATCCAGTTATGTTCAGTGACAGGACAATGAATCAGTGCAGCAACACGCTGAATATGCTGAGGCCAATTCTCAGATACGCGATGCTGCAGTTCCCCGTGGACCAAGCATGAGTTCCTCACGGGTGTATTGTTTTCTGCTGTCCAGCTCAGTGAAAATTAATTACAAAAGATGACAAAGGGAACTTTTTTGCAAGCTACACATGCTGTGAGCAGAGATGAATGGAAAAAGGATTTTGAAAATACCTGAGTCCTCACTTTGGAAAAGGTGGAAAAATGATGTTGGTTAATTCATCCCTGGTGGGATTCTGCTGCTACGGAGTTAATCACAGGACAGATTTGTCCTTATAATGTGATATTTCTGTAACAGCACAAACTTGCTTATTTGGTTGGAAAGGAAAGGTTTTACAGCTTAGCTTTAAAGAGGTGAGGACCAATCCGGCTGCACCATGAAAGAGATGTGCTAATGTGATTTCCATGTGAAATGGTCCCAGATGCTGTGCTCCATGAAGATGTTTTAATGTTTTGAAACAGTTTCTAGTTTTAGAATTTGGGAGGAAAAGGTAAAATTTTTTTTGCCTGGGTTCCCCTTTTCACTTGAACTATACTGTAGGCGAAATTAAACTGCTTTGCTTTAATTGACAAAAGGCAAATCTCTCTTCTGTTTTGTAATAGACTTTTTCTTGTTGTTTGGAGTAATTACATTAATTTATTTTTGTCTCCAGGCTAAGAATATTCTCCTGCCCTCGTTGCTGTAGATGAACATAAGTCGAGTCTGTGTCAGTGTTTTTTTTTTTCCCCCATGGGCAGACTTTAGCATCAATAGGGCTTTCTTCCACTGTGCCACTTTGATCTCCACACAGGGTATGATATCCAGGGCTCAGCTCCCTTATAAACTGGAGCTTATTTTTTCACAGAGAAGAATCCAAAGAATTACTTGTAGTAGGGAAATAAATTCAGTGCGGAGTTTCATGTCTGACTTTTCAGCTGTGCAAATTGTTATCCTAGAAAAATTGAAGTGAGTATAATTTGTCCTTAAAAACAATTACTTCAATTCTTTTTTGCTATGCTGCACTCTGCTGATGGCATATGTGGCCAGTGGGACTTATTTTAAATATGTATGCTCTTAATATCAGCTCAAAAAGAAAGCTATCTCAGCTGGAAAAAATTAATGTAATGGAAAAAATTAGATTATTTTTTTTCCATCTGACCTTGCATCTATTTGGTTATCTATGCTTTTGATGTTGAAATTTACAGATTAATAATTGTAGCTGCTTGAGCAAAGTCAGGGCAGAGAACAACTATGGACTGCAAACAAATCCCTCTTCTGCCTTTGCCTTTCCCTCACTGGTAGCACAGCATCTACAGCACCGTTGTGACTGTACACAATTACTCACTTTCCTAATAACTTGGGGAAAACTAATTCGTTTTTCAGGGCTGTTTGCTGCCGAAGGAGGGTTTTCCATTATCCGGCGTAGCTGAGGTCTGCAGGGTGTGTTTACTCTGCATCACCGTGATGTCCGGCCCCAGTTTATTTTATCAGAGCTGGCTCTGTGGGCAGCAGCCACCCAGCCCAGGGAGCACAGGGGTCTGGTAAGGGCAACACAGGGTTTTCAGGCTGGTTTTGCAGTCTATGCTGGATTTAACTCAGTCCTGGCGAACCTGCTATCCATCCATCCATCCATCCATCCCTCGCTCGGTGCTTTGAAGCTAGCTTGTCTCACTCTGGTGCATCGCAGTCGGGCTTTCGGTGCTGTGCAAGTGCACGTCCTTGCTGTGGCTGTGGGATACAGCATGCTGTGACGATGCTGGTGGCACCAAGCCTGCTTCATCCTCAGAGGTGTGTGCTTTGTCGTCATCCAGCTCTCAGCTCATTCCTCCCTGGGCTAAGTTTGGCAAATGCTCTTGTATCTGCTTGATTCAGGAATGCTGACTGTAAGATTGGTCCAGTTTGTACGAACAAGAGCGGCCACTGCAGGTGCTGGCGTGCTGTGCCCAAGCTATGCTTTGGGTACTGCACAGATGAGGTTTAGAGATGGAAGTCCAGAGATAGTGCAGTTATTGAGGCCACGTAAGAGATATAAAGGTCAAGTCCATCAGACCCATAACAGCTGATCGCATGTGACTGTAGGCGTGACTTCTTGAAGGTGCTGTTGTAGGCAGACCTTGGAGCGTGTTTCCAGGGTACATGCTGTTCTTGGAAACTAGACCTGAAACTGGCTTTGCCTTTAGGGTTTTGTAGCAGAACAGCCTGTTACAGCTGAATTTTGGACTTGGAAAGGCTCTTAATCATCTTATAAATGTAATCAGTGCTGTAACTTTCTGAAAACCGGGTATTCAGCTTGGAGCTAAAGCCAAGTGTTTTTGGAGAAGATCTAAATCGGTTGGAGAAGGTGGATCCTTGAGCTAGCAGAGTGATGTAGAAAAGACACCTGTCCTCACCGCTGCTGACAGAAATCGAAGAGCTGTTCCCCATGCTAAGCTGTTTTTATTTTGCATCTGTATGTTTTATTTTTGCATTTGTAGATGCTTTTAACCCAGACTGCTCACGGGATCAAAAGCATGATTGAGAAATTAGATGCTTAATTATTGCCTCGTTAGTTATACAGACCTGCTGTACAGAGCCTCCCTCCCTTGGCCCCAAAAGTTGTTTCTAAAGCTCAGACCTTTAAATACAGGGGTCCTCTGGCTACTTAAGGCATTTTTTAGAATTAAAGACCAACTGATTTGCCTGTGCAATTTGCAGCCCAGCTCTCTGTTCAAGGCTAGTGGAGTTCTGAGATCTGACTTGGTGCTGTATCCAAGCAGGAGTGAAACCCTCTGAGTAAGGGGAATTCTGAGTCTTTCATGCCTGCCTCACTTTATCTCTCCCTGGATTTCCACGACTGTGAAATGACTGGTTAAATTGTGGACCTGTGAAGGCGTAGGTGTAAATAACTGTGGTGTTCTCTGAGAATCTTTCCTGTAAAGTGGTAGTGAAAAGTAGTTATATGGCTACTGCTCCTTTGTGCACGCCAGCTACAATTACCACTACACCACAGAGAGCTGCAGTGCTTCTATAATTAGCTGATGTGGTGAGTGCTGCTGAAATAAACTTTCCTTGGGAATATACCAGCTACTTACCTAAACACATATTACCTTTTAAAAAACATCATAAAAGGGGCTTACTCAGACACAACTAGCACTATTTTACACACTCTGTATGTGAAAGGATTTCCATTTTCTAATCTGGTGATAGAACCAACCAACCACCTCACTAATAGAGCAGAAGGGAGTTAAAGCAGTGAATTTAAAACATCCTTTAAACTTATTTTTGTCTGATAAGTCATTCCAGGAGCTGGATTTTGCCATAAGCCCATGTTTCTGTTTCTACCAACAGCCTGCTGGATCTCACGTAGATGAGGTTTTGCATCACGTCATACCCTGTCACAATGTATGACCCTTGTCTCGACTCAGTTCTGTTGTTGATTTCAGTGTTGCCTATTCTTCGTAGAAGTGTGAATGTCTCAATGTGGAGGAAGTCTTGGAGATGGGAACTAAACCTGAACGGAGGATTCCCCCTCTCCTTAGCTACTCCCAGCCAAGCCATTACAGCAGATACAACCATTTTTCTTTGCCCTTCTATTTGCTCTCACTTTGCCTGCACTATTTCGGTGCAGCTGATCCCTGTACTGAGCACGTGGCCCTGCCCTGCCTACATCTTTTCTCATGCTGTTGGCTGGGCAGAGTTTTTGGGGCTGTGGAAATGACAGAGCTCCGATGCTGGAAGGAAGCATGGACGCTGGCATGGGGACGGTGCATCACTTGTGGAAAGCTGCTGGCTCAGGAGGACAGAAAGCTAATGTCAGCCCTGAGCATCACTGCACTGTGCTCCCCAGGGCCTGGAGGATTCTGTCCACCTTGCTCGTCTGAAACGGGCCCTGGACATGAGCAGCAGGAGCTCTGCCTGCCCCTTGCCTGGGTCTGCGAGGGCAGAAGTGAGCTTGGGCACAAGATTTGGGTGGGAAGTCCCAGAATTGCTCACAGGGCAGTTAGTATGACTACCTGCACCCAAAAAATACTTGGTATTCACTTTGATCTGCTTCAAAGGGTGTTTCTTATTGAAAAGATCATGTGAAAACATTGCTGTCCAGGTCAGAGATCCCTTATTGTATGCAGTCAGGAGATGACGTTACAGATGGGGATCGAATCCCATCTCTGTCAGGAGCTGCTCAGTTCTCAGATCTGTATTACACCCCCCTGGTTCTGTGGCTTCCGCAAGCCCCAGTGGAGGCAGGAACGGTGGGATGTAGAGGTGCTTGTGTTGGCAGGCTGGTAAAGCACTTGAGTAAACACTTGTTCTTTCATATGGTCCAGGAGAATCTCTAATTTAAATGCTGGTGGCTGCAGAAAAGATGCTAATGAAGCGAACCTAGCAGCCTCATTTACCCATATGAAATTATTACCAGTGGATAATTCATTCTCCTGGAAAATACAATAATAGTAATGTAATATACAGAACACAATACTACCCTCTAATAAGTCTGACAGGCAGATTGCAGTGTCTATTTAGACTGTATTAGCCAGTCAGTGATTTCAAATGCTTTTATGTGCAGACCCTTGTTGCTCAACTGCTCTTTGCTGGTTGAGCTAAACTAATTAAAGAAAAATGTACTATAGCTGGGAAGCCCAAAAAAAAAAAAAGCTAAAAACAACCCTTCCAAACAAAAACCCTGCTAAAAGAACACCTTTCAGCTGTTTTTGCAGAAATGAAAGCTGCTTTGTTTTTCTTTGGGAATGGCCAGGGCAATTATGCTATGTTTAATAATCTTGTTTAGGATCTTGGGTTCATAAATGCGGACCTCTGTTGCAGGCTACAAGCACTGGAGAAGATTTGCGTTACCTGGCTCTCTTGCTCTTACAACGCGAGGGGATGGTTCTGTTGAGACAAATGGTACTAGCCATTTAGTGCGTGATATACGGACTGTAGCCTCTGAGCACTAGCACTTCTGATGGGTGTTTAAAGCTCTTTGTGGCTGAAGCTTGCAGTGCCTGAGGGCTGCCTCAATAGACTTCTTGGAGCATGTAAACTGTGGAGGACTCTGCTGCTTCTCCTTTGACATGCATGCAAAATGCTGCCCCTCTGCTTAGGCTGATGCAAACTGTCAGGCAGAGGACATTTCTGTCCTTGGTGGCTTTGGTGGGAATATCTCCTCTTTCAGGTGCTGGAGTGCTTCTCAGGATCTACTTTGCTCCAGCCCAGTAAGCATATAAGGGCTTTTATGAGGAGTGAGTTGCCAGTAGAACTAACACCAGTTGTTGGAGAGCTGTATTTAAATGCTGCCAGTCAGTTTGAAGGCTTCAGAACTACGGGAGATAAGTTGCAGACTCTGGGGATGTCCTGTCCTCACTTGCACACTTGCCCAGGGAGCAGATACAGGCAAGGAGCATGTGCGGGGTCGGGGTCTGTGCGCTGAACTGCTCAGAGGAAGCACCATCCCAATCAACCTATTTGTCAAAGATGGTGATGTTCTCACAGGTGCACCCACAGCCCTAGGTGAATCCTTTCTGCTGAGTCCCAGTCCACGGGTTAGAAGAGAACCCAAAAAGTCCTAATCTTATCTATTTATGTGGAGATTGCTTGTTTCCTTCTTGGATATCTTCATCAGAAAAGCAATTTAGCTTTCTGAAGTAGCAAACTTATGCTTTTGTTTCTACAGGTTGCAAACACTGCATGTAGCTAGGACTTGTCCTGGTGTGTTCACTGTTAATGTAGGTTAAACCATCGCAGAAAGACTTGGGCAGGCTCGGGCTTTCCCTTGGTCTGTTTGAATTTGACTCGAATAGCCTGTTCTGATCACTTCAATGGTGAAAATTGGTCCAGAGCAGGAGAACTCTTTTGTCTGTGCATGTAATGTAGAGCCAATAACTGGTTGTTATCTTGAGCAGCACTTGAAGTCGAAATTTAGAAGCTGCAGTGTTCCGTTCTCTCTGCAGCCCAAGTTTGAAGGATGCATACCCTTTTTGGTGTTCGAAGAAATATTGGCACAATGTGCTGTTGAATGCTGGCCCACTTCAATTACTGACGGAAAGATAAAACACGTTTTGCTCTTGGCTGGCTTCCTTGCTTGCTGATGCTAATAACATCACGAGCTCAGCGTTTCAGGGGTCATCTTGAAAGCAGCAGACACCTGAACCCCCCCGCCGGTCCTGCCTTCCTGCTGGTGTTGCCGCTGCAGGGAAACGCTGCCGGGTCGGAGACTGGCATCTGCACTTCGGCACAGCGAGTGCCAGGTGACTGCAAGGGCTGCTGCGCAACGGGAGTCATGACCCAGAGCAGGGTGGTGGTGGGTCTCCTTCTGACTGTCAGGTGTCTCCATGCACATCTCATCTTTTATTTTGCACTAAGGTCAGTCTGAAAACCCTGCAGGACTGTATCTTTTGCAACCACCTTTATAGGAGAGAAGGCTGAGGAATAATCTGGCTGTGCATGCGTCTGTGCATCTTTCTCATCCTCTAGGAAGTTTTGTAGTATTTTCATCATTTTGTAGCACCCCAGGGAGCCCCTCTCTCTCTGCCAGTTAATTTGCTGTGGTTATTGCAATTTTGTTCACAACCTGCTTGAAAAGCTCTTTAAAGCTAGGTGGTTCACACTGAGTGTGTGTGTGGGGAAACATGAAGCTGGTCTGGATCACAAGTAATAGTAGGAGACATAATGCTTAGCCGTAAAAACTGCATACAGGCCTATAAGCTGATGCATGGAAAACTCAAGTGCTTCCTCAGCTGCCTGCCACTAGGAACGATAAAGATGATAGAAATAAAGTTTAACTTGTTCATTAGTGTGAAAATCAAACAACTGCAAAGCCAGCTTTTACTATAACTCGCTCATGGAGAGTGGTTTTACTGCAACTCTTTAATGCTGGTTATTTCTCTCCATGTCAGTGTCCCACATGAAATAGTGGTGGCTTCCTTCAAGTCTGGTAAAGGGAACTTGTGCTTTTAGCACCTGATGGTGGAGACTTTGGTTTTGCCTGGGCACCCAAGAAAGGTGGAAGAGAAGGGGCAACATGTGGTGTCACCAGTGGGAAGCATTTGTTCCTGCTGAAGTACAGTGATAACTTCTGAAAACATTTCTTTGTGAACACACAAAGTAGTGTCTGAATGTTCAACTAGATATGCCCTCTGTCTCCTTTTGTTACTGAAAGAGGAATATTGAATAAAGAATTGCTTGGGAATTCATGTGTATGCTGCTTCTAGCTGCTTTTTATCAAACTGTGTGAGCCCTCAGGTAGCAGAGAGCTGGGGAGGAGAGCTGATAGCCAGTGCTCTGGCTTCGGGGAGGCTGCTTCGTTTCTCCCTGCTCACGGTCAGGCAGGCTTTGATTCATGGATACTAATTAACCCCAAATTGTTTTTCAGCCTCCACTGTGGAATTTTTCTTTCTGGGCAGTTAGACTTCTGTGTGGAGTTGCTACTCGGACTTGTGCATGGAATTGGTTTATTTATCCCACATCCCCCCAGAGTGGAGAACTTTAATTCTGTAAGCACCAAATGTGTCTCTGTTGGTTTTGTTGTTCTCGTTTGGTTTGGGTTTTTTCCCCCCTACATATGGCCTTTTATTAGCCTACTGCTGAGATCAGAAATTAGCTACACAAGTGATGTTTGCAATCATATTTTCTACCTGGGGAGGTTACGGTAGGTGCAGGATGGCAGTGAATCAGCCAGTCCATGTACAAACATCATTGTGCCAACTCTGCTCCTGCCAGTGCTCCATCTCCTGGCTTCCAGCTTCCTTTAAGGGTGCTGCATAACTGCTCTGCTGGAAACATTTTCATTAATAATGGAATTTAGCTTCTTAACACATGGTATTAACTAGACTTCCATTTTTTTTTTTTTTTTAAGGTTGACCTTAAGTGCGGTGGTTCATGGGGCTTTTTGTGTGGATGCAAATGTAACTGAGTGCTGGACTTGGCCTGTCACTTGGGGTGATGGTTCCCAGGGGCCTCAGTGAACTTTGCCAGGTGGTCTGAGGTGAGGCACTTGGATCCTGCAAATCTGATTTCTGCAAAAAGACTTCATGGTGTTGAACTTAAGTGTTAAAAAAGGTTGCTCTGGGAAAGGGTAGATATCCCGTGCCTCTGTTTTCTCTAGTAATTTTAGCCCAGCTGATAAAATAACCCCAGTTCTCTGGAAGTTTTGGTGGTTCAAGCCAGTCATAGCTATTTAGAATTGTATCACCTCTATTGAGGGTTTACTTTCATACAACAATCAGCAAGCTCATCTCCCACCAAGAAAAAATGGCTTGATAAAGCTTTCCCTTGCAGACCTGAGGAATGGTGAGGAGGACCTGTGAATCCAAGGGGACCTCGTGGACCTTCCCAGGAGAGCAGCAGCAGGGGGCTGTCCATGTCCCATCTCAGCTGCTTGGCTCATTCCCATAAGGGAGACGGTGCTTCTTAAAGAACCAAAAACCACATCAGCCGTGCTTATCAGAAAAGGGATTTTGACTGTTAAGTTCCTTAAATTTATTAAAATCTGTTTTTTCCCTTCTGGTTATAAATTAAAGCAGCGCTTTCAAGACTCTTTAATTTGGGCTGTAACAAGGCTCATCATGTCTGGCAATGATGAATAAAGGGTTTGACTGGAGCACATGTTAATGCACAGAAAACCATGACGCTTAAAATAAATGCCCCCAAAGTGCCGTATTTGGCAGTGGCTGCAGGAGATATGTAGTAAATGATGCAGTGCTGCTGCTGTGCTTATGAGGGACAACAGCAGCTTCTGGCTGGTTTGAGGATTTAATTCTGCTGAGCTCCAGCAGTTGTGTGGGCAGTGACCTGCAATGAGCGTCTTGCAGCCAGGTTTTCAAAAGGAGCCACTAATTTGAGCTGCGTAAGAGGTTTGTAGCAAGTCTCCCTGCGAGAGCCTGTGAATGCAAGGCACCTCCAGCACCAGATACAGGGCTTCTGGCTCTCCGGGGGCTCAGTGGGTTGGAAACCTGGGCTGGAATTTGATTATTTCTTTGAGGTTTCCAGGATGAACATGGGCAAGGTGCTGTGTGCCTATAGCTGCAATACAGATCTCTCTGTCTCTCTTTCAGGATACCACCTACCAAAAGGTGTCCCTGCATATTTATTTGCATGTGTGCTGTGTAGCTTAAATCATTTGGGTAGAGGAGCAAAGTGCCATTTGACCTGAGACGCAGCTTTTGCAGTAGCCTGGTGTCTGTACCCCAAGCAGAGCTATTTAAGCAAAACAAGTGACACTTTCTTTAGAAAGATTGCTCTGTTTCCTCACTTTTGCTCTTATGTTTTCTGCCTTAAGATGTAACTGAAACAAAACACTTAATTGTCACTTGCAAGGGTTTTAATAGCAGCAGTATGATGCCCCTGGAAAGGCACATGTAGTAAAAGCTTGGGCGGATATATGGGCTTTGATTAATAAAAGACTTCTCACCTGTGGGCACAAAAGTTTGTTACACATCAACTCATTAATCAGCTTAAAGAAAGCCAACAAAGTTTGCTAGGGAGCAGAGTGCTAGTTTGAAAGGAAACGAGGGCGGGGGACAATTAATGTATCATGTAGTGGGCAGCCTGTAAACTTCAGCAGAAGGCTTGTACCTCCTGGTGCTGCATCTATTTCAGGGGACAGAAAAAAAAATGACAACAAACCCAAACCTGAAAGCACAATAGAGTCTGTAACCTTGTGTTTCCAGAAAGGGGTTAACGCAGGGCATGAGGCAGCACAAAGTAGAGAGTAGGGCTGATTTAAGGGTGCAGGAGGGGTCACCTTCAGCTCAGAGAGGCTGCAGCCACATGGACCTTGCAGGCGTCTCACCTAGGGCATCAGAAGAAACACATCTAGTTGCGGGGCTGGAAGCTGAGCAGGGTGAGGGGAAAGGGAAGGGACAAGCAGTGGGGGTCCATGCTACCCTGCCGTTCCATCGTGGTCAGTTTTGCCATTGTATAATGGTGTGTCTGCACTTGCAGCGTTACCGAGACATGTGTCGGGCTGGACATGGGCAGGCAGCTCTGCCGTGGCGTTGGAGCAGGTCCAGCACGCCCATGGGAAATGGCATATGGGACAGCATGTTGTTGGATGCTCTCTCACAGGGTGCTGTGGCTGGGCTGGGGTCCCATCCTTGCAGGGAAATAAACATTGCAAACTGCGTGCTGCGGCTTAAACCGAGCTCGGAGCCTGTGTTTGCTGTTGTATTCAAGCTTTTAACCAGACTGTGCAGGGGCCTGCACCACAGTGCTGAGAGCCAGCCACGTTTCTCAAACATATCCAAGCCCTGTGGCAAAAAGTCTTCACTCTGACAAAGCAGGGCTGTCGCAGCTGCCACAGAGAAGATCCGTGTTAAACAGCTTGCCACAGCTGGAAGCAGGCCGTGGAAAGCTGGGTGGGAGAAATATCTGCATGCCTGTGCTGGGGAGATCTTTTGCTTAAAGGAGTTAGTGGTGAATTTTTACCTGACATGGCTACAGGTATAAACTTAAACAGTTACAGGAACAATCTGTATTGTTACCGTAAAGAACTGCTATGCTGTGATTGAGAGTAATGGGAATTTAGGATGCTGTGAATAATATGAAAAAAAACCCCAAACACCAAAAAAAAAAAAAAAAAACAAAGCCAAAAAAACAAGTCTAGCTCGTAGAGGGATTTCTGTTTCCAAACCTCAGTTGGGCGTCTTTGTACCAATGTTTCTTGTTGCTCCATGTTCTGGGAGGGCTTATTTAAACCAGCACAGTGCTGCAGGAGGTCTGGCAGACAGGTCAGATCTTCCCAGGCTTGTTAACTCAGGCCAAAAAGTCCCAACAGAGGTGACAAACCCTGCCAGACCTAACTGGCCTCCATCGGAGGTGCTGGTGTCGATCTGCAGCCTGGGAAGCCAACCCCTGGCAGCGGTTGGGTTTCTCTAGCATAGCTGTACAAACACCAAGGAGACAGAGGTGCTGTTACTTAAGATGATCTAGAAAGAGAGACTTTTTTTCCCTTCTTTTCTGAAAATAGATCTTCCCTAAACAAACCCTCTGTACTTTAAAGAACACCTGACAGCCAGCCCTGGCTTTTGCAGCACACTGGGATTTAATGCTGAGTGAAGGCTTGGTGCGCTTTTAGTAGTTGTTTCCTCCTTAGGATTATGCTAGGGAAATGCACTGTCAGTTCAGCAGGGAGAGAAATTAGACTAATCCTTTGGGAATTTTCCCATTTTTACTCCAAGATATTGCTTTATTTTCCTCTGTTTCATTAAGAGAGGATTTCAGAATTTCTTTTACAAAAATGCTGATAACAAGAGCTTGTAGCAACTTTTACTTTGAATGAAGAACGGATATAAATTAACCAAAATATTTGTTCAATAGTCTTGATTTTTTTGATCTGTGTGGGAAATGTTACAAACACAAACCAACCTCAAGACTAGAAACCTGAGCTGGAAAATCACCTTTAAGACAATACTGCCTTGTTCCCCAAGTCACAGCATCCAACCCACCAAGGCTAATTAGTAGCAGAAACACAAATATGTGTTTGTACTTGCCCACCCAATTGCCTCTCATCTGTAGGTCTGACATCTGCTCCCAGACAGTCACTGTGAGCTAAAAATCTCTGGTTTCCCTCGTGCTGCTTCTACCACATAGCCCTAAGCAGACGTCTTTAGTCGTACATCTTTAAAAGCTTTTGCTGTAACTTTTCACTGGTTGTATTAATTGACAAAGTTCTTTGGTTCGTGCTAATGTTTCATTGAGCCTGGGCTGCATAAGAAGGAAATAAATGTCACTGCCTTCTGTAGGACAGCAGGACTTTGCGAGCTTGCAGTTGAACTGAGACATCCCTTGGGAGTGCCTTACAGGCAGAAAAAAGTCCTACAGACTGCATATTAAACTTCCTATTTTTAACTTTATGTCAGGTTTAGAGAGCATAGCAAGACAACCCCATTTTCCCCTGAGGATTTAAGTAGAAATATCAGTCTGTCATTTCAGTTCACTGCTTGGGGATAATTAATTACAGCTGAGGACAATTAATCATTTTAAAGAATTTGTTTCTTGAGAAGAACAGGGGATAAATACAGGATAAAAGTCTCCGCCTGACCCCGCGTGAGGCCAAAGCACTGTGATATGTTAAATAGTTATAATAATAGTTAGCAAATAATAGCTATTTGCTGCCCTGAGCCTTGGTGATTCAGAATGGCTTTGGTGGTGTTTGGGTTCCTTGGTCCTGTCCTTGATGGGTGAAACCATAACTCAATTGAGATAGACAGTTTCTGACCAGCTTGTTCAGTAGTAGTTCCTGATTTTGGGTGACTCTAGAGAAAGCTTAGCCCGGGGGAAGAGCTATAAAGGCTCAAAACCTTATGAATTACTTGTTTCTGACGTGCTGTGTGGGCAGTTGAGGAGGAAAGGGCCTTGTGTCCTCCCAGCTTTCTTCTCTATCTAGGCTAGTACCATGAGCTCATCTAGGAGGAGGTCTGACAGCAGCTGAGGTTGGCTGAATATCTTTTGCTGTAGGTGTGATATGGACTGAAAGATCTCAGAGTGCTTAAACCTGTCTGGTATCGGTACCTTCTCTCCTATCTGTCATCCTGTCTTATACTGATTGCTAGATGCTGTGTGGGTTGCCGAGCTAGCCACCTAATGACATGGTAAAAAAGGAGCTTGATGCAAACTGCTTTTCCCCAAGTTCATCTGTGTTCTCAGTGTGGTCTTGGTGGGCCTCATTGCCATGACGTTTATCCCCAACTTTATGAAAACAAGGGAGTTGAGTGATTCTTTTCACGGGGCTCAGCCACGCCATAGGTTCACCAGCCTTCAGAGACCTGCCCCAGTCCCCACACCGCCTCTGAATGTACGTTTGATCTTAGCGAAAGCATCTTTCCACTGGTGCTACTGGTACAAGCTTGGCGCAGGTTTGTGGTGACCCACTCATAATAATCTGATGGTAGTTTTGAGCCCTGACAATCCCCTCAAATATCACATCTGACACTTCTAGACAGCATTGGCAGAGCAGAGGGCACTCTGATAAACCAGAGGGGACATGTGTTCTTAGTTTCAGGGTTTTCACGGCGAACTTGGGACCACCTGCTCAGATCCCGATGATGTTGGAGTCTGTGAAAGTTTTTTGCATTTACTCTTGCAAATATCTGCTAGGGGTTTCCAAATATACTTGCTATTGCTTCTCTACTGGCTGCACTTTGGTGAAGGTCAGCTAGTGCTGAGCAATTTTAAATTTTTAGTGCTAGTCAGAGCAGCTTTCACCCTGGTGCCTTCAATTTGGGGTGGCTGCTGGAGGCTAATGTGGTTTGGAAAAGTTGGCTGGGAAGAAGAGAAGCAAGAGTCCGTTCCTGATGCAGCCAATGAGACGTTTGTGTTGCAAGAGGTGAAAGGAGAAATGGATGGAAAACTTCCCTGAAATTCTGATGGCTCTAACTCTCCAGCAGGATGCTAGAAGGCATCTATTTTTCCTCTTTAATTATTGCATAGCCTCTATGTTACCCCTTTTACAAGCCCATGAAAGTGTTTTAGAGTTTCTTACACTCTGTTTCACAAAACCCCGTAATCACCAGAGGCTGCGCAGTCAGCTCTTGGGGACTGCTCATGGGGTGATCCCTTTCTGTTGGGAAGCACAGGGAGCAGCAGGCACCAGCACTGCTGGTGAGCCTGAGGATGAGGAAGGGGGAGAGGCCGACAGGCATGCTTAGTGTGCCTGCAGAGGCTTTTCAGAGTCAGATACTGCCCTGCTGCATCATGGTGCACGTCCTAGGCTTTAATGTCACTGCTTTAATGGAGGACTTACCCAAGGGTGATGTAAAACCAGGTATTTTTTTTTTCTCATTGTATATCTGTCTTCTCTGAGCTACTTGTTTCTGAAGTGTTGAAAGCTAAGGTACATACATGAGCTCATATACATGGTGTATACATCTTTTCCCCATTCTTCCCAGGAGAATGGGGAAAAGCAAAGGGTCAGTGAAGCCAAATAGTACAAAGACTTGTTTTCTAAAAGTAACATTATAATTTATATAATTTTCAGACCATTGTCCCAGTTGAGCACTGGTCCGATCCAGTAGTGTATCTACAGTGTTTCAGTGCATGGCCCAGCCTGTCACTCCCAGCCATCCGTTTTGTGAGCTCATCCCAGGTCTCCTACTGAGGAAAAACATCGAGTCCCTCAAGTGGGAGAAACCAGGTGTGATGGTACTTACCCGATGGGCCTGTCATGCCTGTGGTTGCTTCTCTTGCCCTCCTTAGGCCGTGGTGCATGTGTTAACAGAAAAACAGAAATCTCTCTGTGAGTGTAACAGAACTTCTGTGAGTATGTACAGGGCAATTATTATACGTATTGATTTCCAATAAACAGATGTTTCAGAGCTAAGTGGAACATATTTTGGAAATGTGTCAGATCAAGTAAGCTTTGTAAATAAATCATAGCTGTGATACATGGTATGAAACCACCTTATTCATAAGTTAGACTGCCTGGGGTCAAGTATACTTTCTTTAGGTCAACGGAAATGTGACAAAGTCATTTTTTTGTCTATACTGTAACTTGCCTAGGAAATTGGGACAGACTGTATGGTGGGAAGGAGCACCAGCAAGTTTCCGGGTGTAAAGAAAGAAGTCAGGTAATGTTGCTTTGATATTTTTCAGAGAAATTTCTGTCTGGACTTAATAGGCCACAATTTAGTTTCTCAGCACAAGTCCCATAGGCTATGTCAGTGGTCAAATAAACTTCTCTTGTAGTTTACTCTGTCCCCAGTTAACCTTCTTTTGTCCCAGTCTGGCTTCTCCTAAGGAGAATCATGGGGGAGCTGTTGGCTGGTTTAAGCATTCTGCACAAGTGCAGCCTGTTGTGCAGCAATATCAATTGCGATGGATATTTGGGATTTTGAGATCCAGGTGATTGGAATTGTTTCCTGAGGAAGCACAGAGAACAAACGTAGCGTGAAAGCGCGTCTCCAAGCGGAAGATCCCTCATCTCGTAAGCACTTAAGTAGAAAATATGACCGCCTGTGTGCCCAGACATCTGTCACGTACCATGCAGCTGGTGTCCTCTCCTGGGGAGTTCTTGCTAGGCAGAAGTGGTGCTTTAGCATCTGACCTGAGTTAGAGGTGAAGTGCTCCTTGGAAAAGGGCAGTGCCAGAGCTGGGTCTTTGCTTCATTCATGCAGCAAAAGGCTGGTGCAGCTGCTCTTGCTGTGGATGGCTTCCTTAGCCAGGGCTGCTTTGCTGCTGGCTGCCCATATTTTGCTCAGAGCCTACGAATACTGCTAGATGATGCAGCAGCGTGGGCTTTTTTTCCTGCATAGGACTGAGGACAGCTGAGCTTTTACATAAGTAAAGTTTATTCCTGCATGCATGCAAGCCTCAGTGCTGGCTCTTACTTGAAGCTGGCAGGTTTTGGCTTTAGCCCTCCATTAATCAAATTCCTGAGTTCCTAGTTTGCTCTTTTTCCTGTCAAACCTTCGCTGAGCTGAGTGGGCATTTAGCAAGAGTAAATCTGTAAGAAACGCTAATAGAGAGCAGCTGTTATTATCTTGAGAGAAACATCAATGTGAATTTTCCCTCAAGCTATTTGGTGTTCCAAAACAGAGGGAAAATGTTTAGACAGTGGCTGGCCCAAAGGTGGGAAACTGGAGGATGTTTGGAGAGAGAAGACAAAGTAAAATCTCCCTCTGCCTTGACAACCTGCCCTTGCAGCAGACAAGGAGGGGCTGAGACCTCCCAGGCCACTTGGCCTGGTTTCCTTCCATTTTGGAAAACCACACTGTACGCCACATTCACGAACTTCAAGTGCCCTCTTAAAAGCTGAATTTCTGCTGGGAAACTGTTTCAGAGCCTCCCTGTGCCCATCAAACCTTTCCAATTTCTAGGTTATGTGTATTCCTGGCCGTATTTATCTGCACAGGGCTCCAATGCTGTCCTATAAATACCTCGGGGACAATCATATTCCCTCTTGCATTTGGTTTTGCTAGGTTTAAATGGGACAAGCTGCTTTAGTCTTTGTCGTGCACAGCTCCATTGTCGGCCAGTCCCGCTGACCCTGCTCTGTACCTGTTCCAGAGGGACTTGGTCTCACTCAAACGCTGTAACGCAAGCAAGCCACTTTCTTTAAATATAAAAGTCTTTCAGGTTGACAAGCTTAAAGATCAACATCTTGTCTGGCATAAGGCTGGAGTCTGCAAATTCAGCATTTGGACTTAAATAGTTTTTCATTTTTCACACTTTTTTTTTTTTTTTTTTTTTAAATGCAGTATACACACTAAACAGATGATGCTCAGCAGGGCACTGCATAAGCTGCTTTCTGTTGTGTATTGCTCTCAGTGATGGATGAAATTAAGCTTCAAGAGTCACTGGCTCTTTCTTCTGGATGTTGTGTAGCCAGATCTATGGCAGGGGATATTTTTTGGTGATTTCATTTTCAAGTCTTGTGCCAGCGCTTCTTGAAGTGCCTGTTTAGCTCTGCCAACCTCCAGAGAGGCTGAGGAATGTAGAAACATTTGGATCCAAATACCTTGGAGGGTTTATGAAGTTCAGATCCAGCTATGAGCCTGACAAGGGCCAACTAATGGAAGCTATCACACTAGCTAAGATTTATGGTTGGCTTTGTCCATTATCTCCCTGACAGTGTCCAAGGGCCAACGCTTCACAAGGACCTCTCACAAAGCAGCAGCAGATCAATGCTTCTGTAGGAAAAGCATCTTCCCAACTGCCAATTTTTGGCTTATTCCCTACAGCAGGAATTTTATTCTTCATAAAATGTGTCAGCCATTACCTGTGGATGTTGGGTTTTTTTTCTTATAAATAGATGAACCTTTGTGGATTTGTGCCAGTCTCTTCCAATATAAGGCACTGTTACAGTGGGATTTCAAAGGTTGTTATAGGTGAATTGTGCCAGGTGAAAATGTTGGGACTATTGGAAATGCTGGGACCAAGTTACAAGGCAGGCTTTTTTGCATTTATGAATTGCATGGAAAACACGGCACTGTGCAATGCATTCAGGGAAGACAGAGAGTTTTGTAATACACATTTTTTTCTGATCTTCTAATAGGCAGTAGGAATTACTTTATTTTATTAAGGCTTGTATTAATATCCTTAGTTCCACTTTGTGACTGAACCTTAAATTAAGCTCAAATAATTGGTAGAATAAAAGATAACCAGGAACAGGGGAGTAAAATGATTTCTGATACTTTTCTGGAATGAGTGTGGATGTGAATGAAGCAGCAGAGCAGCAGTTTTGAGGTGACTGGTTCCTGAAGCTGGTGTAAGCATGCTGTTAATTAACATTTTTGCAGCGCTTTGAAAATGTAAATTGCTCCAGGAACGTTAAGTATCATTATTATGGCAGTCTTGAAAAGTAATAACTTAATCTATGAAGTTATGAGTTCGTTCTTCGGAATTACAAGTGGGACCATGATGTGGCTGCTGGAGTGGCAAACTGCAATTTGGGGCACTGGGTTCGGCTCTTGGGGCTTTGTAGTAGGGTCTGTCTGAAGTCAGCTTGTGTCTGTTTTCTGCTCGATGGTAAGTGACGTGGGAGAAGAGTAAGGAAGATGAGGACAGATCATTCATGGAGAGCCATCAAGTTGCTTGGTGAATTAGCACAAGCAAATGGTATGCAAAGTGTTACTTGTAAAAGCAGGCGTTTGGGCAGGGAGAATTGAGAGGGTGGGCTATTTCTGAGAAGGAGCAAGTCTGAAAAGGTGCAGGGCCACTGACTAGTCAGCTGAACCAGAGCTCTCAGGGTTTCACCTGAGCGCTCCCCGTTCCCATCCATCGTGCCGGTGCTTACGGGTGCAGTAGGGGTGCGATGGCTTCCCCAGCAGCGAAGATTCGGCCCGGGGAGCTCCTTGCGGGTAACGGAGTACAGGCAAATGCTGCCTGGGGAAGGGCAGACACAGAAGTTTGGAGTAGTAGTAAGGTGATTATGTTTTCTGTGAAATTAGCACTGGTGCAATCGCTTGGAAAATACTTGAGAGAGTTTCTGACACCTGTAATCAAAAAAAAAAAAGATACCGGGTGGAGGAAAAGATATCAGCGATAAGTCAGAGAATAGCATAAGAACGACCAGAAAACATAACTTATAACGAGAGGCTCCATGAATTTGATTAATCAAAGAGTGATTTGATCTGTCTAGTGTCTAGATGGAGATCAGCTCTTTAATACACAGCAAGATCCAGTGGCTGGAAATGAAAGGTGGGCACATTCTGACCAGAAATAAATTGAAGTTTAACTGTGGAGCTAATTAGCCATGGGAACAGTATGTAATATTGAGGATTATGGTTGAAAGCTCTGTCATTAGAAGCGGTAAAATCAAGATTGAACGTTTTTCTGCTCTAACTTTCATAGAAATTGGTTCAGGATTATGTCTTGGTCCGTGTTATGTAGAAAACCCGAACAGATAACAATAGTGGCTTGCTTTATTCATTTACTACATGGCTTGGGCAGGTTTAATGGGGACGTTGCAATTCAAAGTACTATCAATGACCTCCTAACTCAGGGGGTGTTCAAAGGCAAAATTATGAACAAATTTGCCAGGGCTAAAGGCTTCTCCTATGCTGACATTTAAGAGAGTTGAACACTCCGAAGTCTATTCATTTCAACTGGAGTTTGCTCAGAAGTTGTGAAAATACAGCAGTCAGATGGGAAAATTAGTGTCTCCAAAACTGGGGGGCAAGAAGAGCCATGTCTTCAAATTTTGCCTTCTCCTTGCTGGGAGGGATAAGGTTAGTGTCCTGTGAAACTGAAAGGAGTTAATATTGACCGTTATCTCTCAAGGACGTATATGTGACCTAGCGAGCATTTGGAATAAGTCTCACAGAAAGGGTTGTGCAGTTAAACCTGTCCCCCCCCGCCCCGGCCCCGCGCTGCTGGGTGTCTGACGCTCACTGTGCTGCCTGACGCAGAGCAGCTGAGTTGACCGTCTGGCCAAAAAACACGAGGTCTNTTCGTCCCACAAAAAAAAAAAAAAAAAAAAGAAAAGATGTCAGGATTTGGTGGTGTCGCTACCTGAAACTTTTCAAACTCTTGTGTAAAGCCCCGAGGAGAGGCTGTGGGTGACGCATCCGAGCTGGGCAGAGCAGGATTCTGAACAGGCAGTGCTGCAGGAGGGAACTTTTGCATCAGCACCTCTCCCTGTTTCTTGTTTGGGTTTTTTGTTTGGTTTGAGTTTTTTTTTGTGTTTTGTTTATTTTTGTTTTGTGGTTTTTGTTTTGTTTTGTTGGGGCTTTTTTAATTGTAAACTCCGTTTTTAACAGCCATTCCATTGAAACAGTTTAGTTTGAATGAGTTGATGTTTTACAACAGTGGATCTTGGTAACAGCAGAATGGTCCCTGGCCAAAGAGGACCCTTTGAGGTATGCTGCTTCTCACAGGGGCGGGGATGGTTTGGGGCAGGTCACCTGGCAGTCATGGGAAGGTTGTTCCTTGCATTAGTGGGAATGTTTCCTGGTGCATAGTGAAGAGATTAAAGGGGATTTGTGTTCTTGAGGTTTCCTTAGTTTGCCTGAACACATTTCTGTCATCAGTGTAACTACTAAGTGAGCGACATGGCTGTTACTGCTCTCTGGTGGGGTGCAGCAAAGAACTAATTGTCACTGGAAGATGATGTTATCAAAATGAGACCCACTGCACTGTATGCAAAATGCTTCTATTTGCATACAAACTGCCTAACCTGTTATTAATGGACACATTTTGGATATATGGGGAGCCTAATCATGGCCAGTCACTCCAAATGAACAGGCATCAAAATTTGACCTATCCAAAGTCACGCATTGAAGCAGGAAGCAAAAGCCAAGAATAGACTCAGGGTCCTGAACTTCCCCAACCTCTAAAATGGGAGCCAAATTTCATCTCTCACTTGTAATTATGGTCAAAGCCTGGGCTGGAAATGAGATGCACTGATTTCTGTTTCTGCTCTGCAGTAGATTTACTGTATGACCTTGTAGGAAACGATGTGTCCTTCTGTGTCTCAGTTTACCTCCCCGCTAATGGAGATAATTGTACTAGTATGCAGTGAGCTTTAATGGACTTTGTTCCTGTACCTACTGAAGCTAATGGCTCTCCTTGCAATGTGGAGATGACTAGATACATCATTTGTAGAGCATCTGGCTGAAAGGATGTTGCAGAAGTGAGATATATATTATTTGTTTTTAACATATGGGCCCAGGTTATAGCCACATATGCTTGAGAGTCAATTGCTTACATGGATAGTAAGGGATAACTATACAGTCTTGAGAACAACAGCTGCCTCGACCCTCCTTGTGCTGCTGCTGTGTGTGCATGTGGTCTCACCTGGCCTGGGTGCTGCTGGAGCACTGGGAGGCTTGGAGGGGGCGGTGTGTGTGTGTGTGTTTGTAAGAAATCCAAGGCCCAAATCTGTCAATAATTTTCTGAGCCAGGTGAGTGCTACACCTTGCTCCCAATGCATGTCTGTAGTGCACAAATACAGTGTGGGGAGAGTTCCTGGCTGAGCAGGGCTCTGCCTTGTGCTTTATTTTCCTCATTAGTTAAACCAGCCCATGTATTCCTCCAAGCTAGTTGTTTTTCAAGTATACAGAAATGGGACAACAACTTATAACACAGAGCTGGAAAAGTTAGCAGCCACAGCACCATGGAATTGAGTGCAGCATCCCTTGTTGCTCTGCACCCCCCCCTGTGCGCTGCAGTGGGCTGGGTGGCTCTTCCAGAAACCAAAGCTAATGTCGCAAAGTGTGTCTGGTGTGTTTCCTGGTAACTGGTGTCACCGAGTGGAATACTTCTGGCAAGTGGGACAATGTTTCTCTATTCTTCTGTTACTAGATGAGGTCTAAGCACTGCTATCAGTTTATATTTTTTGTGCTGATTCTTTGTTTCCTGGGCCAAGGGGAAATAAATCACCGTTTGATCTGCTGACCAACCAAAAGTCTGTTCAAGTAAATTATCCCACAAAGACTCTTTCTGTGCATTTTACTTCGAAGTTTTTCAGACCCTGAATAAGAATTCCCTATTTTGAAGTATCCAGGCTGGTCAGGTTTCAATGAGTTAACATGTTCACAATACTAGCACTGGGCGTCCCTGGAGTGATCACTTATTGATGAATACTTGGTTGCCACACACAGCACGGGACTGTGGTTGCCTGGTGGAGACACGCAGCTATATCCAAACCTGTGTAACTGCTCTGGTTTGTCAGTAACCACAATAGATTCCCTTGAGATTTTGCCAGTTGAACAATTGCATGCTAAAGACAGCCTCCATCCCAAAAAGATTGTAACTTGGAGAAGACAAAGAGAGATTTAAGTCTACAAAGTTCCTGTGTGAGGTTGCAGTCACAACACTCTCCATTCCTCCTACTCAGGAGGAAGGACAGGATCATTTACTTGCAATTATGAAGCTTTACACATTCACATACACCATCACTGCCACTTTTTTTTTTATTCTAAAGTGATTTTCTCATAAAATTGCCCTTGATCTCCAGCCTGAGACTCTGATGCATATTTATAACCCTTTCTCTGTACTTTCTTGTCACTTGACTTTACCAAATCTCAGTCCTTGTCCGAGTTGATGATATAAAGCACAAGCTGCAGCCTAAGTGGGGATGAGGGCTGGAAGAATTCTCTGGCTTTGTTTTTGCTCTGTTTTACTTGGAGCTCCAGATGAGTAATGGGGCATCATTGTGCTGCCTGCTAATGAAGACACCCAGTGGGATGTAACCTGTGCTTAGTGAAATCCCTCCAAGACACCTGGTTGACTTCCACCATAGAGCTAGCTGAGGTCCTCTGTGGGCAAGCAATAACTGGCATAATCCCCCAACATGATCCTTCTGCCCCCAGATCCTGTCCAGATATATATCCCTATGACACTGCTAAGCAGAGGCCAACTCTTAGCCAGTGGTAATTGTCACAGCTCCGTCACCTGATTCAGTTTGCCCTCACAACAGCCAAGAGAAATCAGAACTTGTCAGAGAGCTCCCAAGCTCCAGGCCCACACAGGGGAAGTGTTGCACCTCAACCTAAGTGGTGCATGAAGCCTGCATCCCACCTGTGCAATCTCCAGGGCTGGGGCTGTGGTGAGGAGGATGCTGACAGCCTCACAGCTGGCTTCCTCTGAAAAACTCCCTCTTTTCCCTGAGAAGCAGGGTGCAAAGCAGGATGGTATCGCATCGCCAAGCCCTGTGGGTTTTTATTCAGCAATTCAGTGCACCACGCACTGTAATCCTGGCGACTATTAAGACAGTACGGCAAGCTGGGGGAGAGGCTGTTGGGAAGGGCTGTAAAACGGCAGCATGTTTTACACTCTGTCCTTGGATGTGAGTCATGGAGATCTCCGTATGCTGAGGGTAATGAGCGTTTGTATTCAGATGGTTTCCCAAGCTGCCTGTTGTTGAATGCTGGGGGAAAAAAAAGTGTTTACTGTTGTTTTTCTAGGCAGGGACAAAGTGCAAGGTGGTCTATCAGTCTGATTTCTGAAAGCTATTCTTAGAAATATGTTTATGGGGCTCTTTTGCTTGTTCTCTCCTTGTACAGAGACAGAGCTATCAGTGCTTTCTTCCACCCACAGTTGGTGTGAGACAAAACATGATTCTCTGCACAGGTCTCAGCAAAAGGCCTAGTTATAGTTGGATGGGCAGGTTCCTACCTGCTGGTCTTCATAACATAAATACTTCTGGTATCTGCTAGACATGAAACATTCAGACAGAGAAACACCATGTGCATTCAAGAGAGCCGCGCTGTTGTTGTTTGCTTGTTTTAAACTGCAAAATAAGGTTTTGCTGTGGCTTGGAGAGGGGAATGACTTGTCCTCCTTTAGCTGGCCTGTCATTACCAAGGCCCAGGCATCCTGTCTTCTCAGGATGAAAGAAAAATGTGACCCTCATGAGCTGTGCTGGAGAGCTGTCAGCCAGGAGTCATTGCATGGGTGTCTCCTCCACTTCTTTGTTTTGCACTGTGATGGTGCCCCAGCAGAGCTCCTCTTCCTGGCAAGCCTTCTCAACAGCTGCAGGGAGGTCTGTGAAGGCACGGAGGGCCCTTTGTGTTGTAGGCTTTATCCATTGAAACAACACATCTTTTGATGCAGTGACAGTTCAGGTCTGGTGCTGAATGGGATGCTCCGGTTGGTGCCGTGGGTCAGCTGTTGACTGCTGGCTGAGAGCACAGCTAAGGCCGCCTGTCTGAATTTGCCAGCTGTGTCAGTTAAATGATGACTGCATTCTCCATCAGAAGCTGCTGCTTTTTGAAAGCCATAGAAGCTATCATCTCCACTGGGAAGACTATTTCTGAGCTTCTCCTGTACAGCAGGTGTGAATTTTAAAGAAGTGGGGTCATCTTTAGTTAAGTGCCCTCAGCATCAATCAGTTACCAATATTTCAGCTCTCTTCCCTGGTGTCTTTGGAGGCATCTGACATCCATCAAATAAAGCAGCCTCCAGATGGCTCCAACATATGGTCCATGTCTCGGAATAGCTGAAATCTAAATGCTTTTCCTCCTTGGGAAGCTGCAGCCCCTTGCTGAGTCTCGGCATCCAAGGGAGATGCCTGCTGCTTTAATCAATGTGTGTTCTGGTTTTTTTTCTGCTTTGTCATAGTCATAATATTAAGCAAGTCTTGCTTCGGCATCCCTTGCTGCAAGAACCTTTCAGTGCTTGAAATACTAAATGCCTGTCAGTCCCTTTCTTTCCTCTTGTCTTTTCCCTCGTCACTAGGACCCTACTGATCTTCTCAATCCTGACAGCGCTAATTACCCTTCTCTTCCCTCCTGCTATTGCTGCCTTCCTTCCTACTTTTAATCTCTTGTTTGTATAAATCACCAAGGGTGAAGGAAGAGTAAATATCAGTAAAGCAATTCAAGCTGCTCGTGATGTTTCTAAGGGCTGCCCAAGCTCCTACCTGGGGAATGGCAATTAGTGATGGCAGTTATTGCTCTGTCCCACTTTGCACCAAAGTTTGTCTCAGTCTGTCATCTCTTCATTCCTTTGTCCTCACTCTGCTTAATGTTGTGGAATGGCAACGCAACTTCTGGCCACCCGGGATATGCCTCAAAACTTGTGCTCCCTTAAATCCATCAACCTGATGTTGACGCTGTAGTCCTGCTGTGCCTAGAAGTGACATGGCATAAGTGCTGGGAGCTGAGCAGTACCCATGGAAAAGTAGTCTTGCAGCCTTTAGGCACCATTTTGCTTGTCCCTCTTGAAACCTGTTGGAGGGAAAGTCTCCAGAGGGTGATGCACTTTTGTAACTCCTGCTCCCTGTCAAAGTAGCAAGTCATTTAAAAATATTTTTTAAAATAGTAAGTTAAATTATTGGAGCTGGATGAAAAAAGTTGCCTGCACAAAAACTTCAGATGGAAACCTTCCGGCAATTCTGTAAATATATTTATAAGACAAAAATATGGCGTTCCTTTAAGTGTCACATGTGACTAAGCACGTGATACTGCTGCCACATTTAGGATATGTAAGTAGTTATGATTTTACCTATTTGCTTTGTGTGCAGAAGTATTTGTCCAAGACTTAGCTAAATCAAAATTTCTGTTAAAATTCCCATTGATGAAAAGGCCCGTCTCTGCAAATACAGAAACTGATGAGTTGTTACTGCAGTGGTAGATCTCTGTTACTCTGCAAGGTTCACGAATTACGTTTACCTTGTGAGAGATGTAACTCTTTTGCAGATGTCAGAGTCTGAACAACTCCATCGTCCAGGTCCCTGATGGCCTTGACCCACTGAGCTGTGCATAGGATCAGTGTTGCAGAGCTGCATTCGCGTGCCCTCCAGCTTCTGAGGTTGCCATTCAAATGGTGCAATCTACTGGTATGAGATCTAGCCTTGCGTACTCATCTGTGTAATCTGTGGCTCAATTAATTTAGCCTGTGGCATCCACTCAGAAGACCGTTGCTTTTTATCTAGCTTGGTGGCAGTTCTCTGCCCTGTGCTTGAAAACTAAGGCAGATGCTCTCCAGACTGTAGGTTTGATTTTAAGTTTTTGAAAGGGGAGACAAGAATGAGATCCTGCAATGTGGTAAGGAGTTACTAGTACCATGGTTTCTCTTTCACTTTCCGTGAACCTTCATGCCTTGTGAGCCCAAAATACAAAGTAAAACAGTCTCACTTTCTCCAGCCCAGGCTAGTCTTGGCTGCAAAGAGCTGTGGATTGACAGTCCTGGGGCCTCGTGTCCCCACACTGTAACAAAGGACTGACAGAGGGTGATGTTCCACCTATGTCTGGGACATCTCTTGGGATGAGACCTTTCTTTAATCTACCTGTTTGCTGATGCTTGTCCTCTCTGCTGTATCTGTCAGCAGGGATTCCTGTTAGCACCCACTGCTTTGGTAGATTTAACCGGATATATCAAGTTTATGTTACCTAAGTCACCAAACAGCCAACATGTAGCAACAGCTTCCCAGCGTGACCTTACAGCCGCCCCCACCTCACCCTCTCCTTTCCCCAGAGGTGGCAACATGTACATGCATGCTGTAGAGTTTGTTGTTCCTTGGTGTGCAGATGGCAGCATATTCATGTCTCCTGTAAATTATTTACAAGTCTTGATGCTTATGTGCAGGAGATATAGGGGCCAGTATTGGGATTATGTTAATAAATTCAGGCCTGAAGTTAGAAAAAAGTTTATGATAATGAAAAGGGCAACATTCTGGAACAGCTTCCCATAGGAGTAGTAACCTGCTTGGGTTTTTTTCAGATGGTTTTTAAGTGTTTATGGTGAGCCTATATGAAGTGATGATCTATGCTAGCTAAATATGGGTGTGTGGGGCAGGGCACTTGACGTTTTGAGGCCATAGCAGTTGTCTGTGGGCCTCATTCAACGTCAGATTTGCAATGGCTTCACTTAATTTCTCTTTCTGAAATGAAACTTCAATGGTCTGGATTACCTATGATCACTTTATCCAGCTCGCAGAGTATCTGTGCCACAGGTGCAGTCACTGGGGTGGCTCTGTGGAGAGTAGTAGGGCTAGAGCCTGGCACGGTGCCCAGCAGGCATGGCTATTCAGGTTTGGGGATGCTTTTGTACCTGGAAACATCCCACTGACATTTATGTATGAGGCACTAAGATCTGTGGGTGCGCACCGATGGTTACCTTTGTGCTATAGGCACCTGCGTTTGGCTTCAAGGAGCCCCTCTTTAGCGTGTGGGGCAGGCAGGACTGGTGGGGCGGCTGGTGAAGCAGGTCAGGAAAATGTCTGGGATGTCTTTGCATCCCCAATCCCATATTTTCCCCTGTACATGAATCCCCCCTCGCTTTCCCCCTCCTGCTCCCAAATACTCCATCCCTTCCCTTTCCCCGCTTCTCTTGCAGCTCAGTCACACCTCTCTACCCTGCACCTCCTTGCCAGCAGCACAGTTGCATAAGTGCCTCCTTTAAAACGTGCTGGTGCCCTCTCGTCAGGGAGCAGTGGGGACTGCAGTAGCCACAGCCAGCCTGGCACCTTCCTTGCACCTCATCATCCCTGTTCCAGTTCTCCACCCTTGAAGGCAGATGCCTTTTATAATTAATGCTGATAATGGTCGTAAGACATGTCATTTACAAGATGCGAGGTGGTAGCTAGCAGAGGGAGAGGAAAATCTTTCTAACCATATGGTTGTATCAGCAGCACTTTGGTGCCAAGGTTGGCTTGTGGTTAAATTGGGACCTCGCTTTGCATGCTTACATCTGCTGGAGGAAAAAAGAGTGTTTGAGTTGGGGCCATAAAATTATTAACTTTTTTCATAGCCTTATTTCTACGCTTTCTTTCTATATGCAAAGCATACAGCGTAAAAAACGTGTCTAGGCACAATATTTTGGACTGACTGTGTACTATACTAAGACAAGTCAATTCATTCTGTCTCCACTGAGAAGCAGAAAGAAAATCTCCATGGCTGTTGTGCTCCATCGGCTTTCCTAATCACTTTGAACATGTATTTCTGAAGATACCATCCCCATCGTCTCACATGCTAAATAATTTATATTGTGTTTTGAAGACCGCTGATGGTGTACAGGTGTAAGGGAGTGTGCGCTACATCTCCAGAAGGCACTCAGAAAGGTTTCACGGGTTGCAAGCTCTTATTTCTGTGGTTATTCTCTGTGCATTTGTTGGTAGGTAGATGGGAATGAATAAAAGCCTGTGGTTGTTCATTGAGACCTCGTTGGGTCTGTTCACAAAGATGATGCATTATGAAAGAGGAGCTTTTGTTCTTCTAAGTTCACTCTTGAATAAGAAAGCTTAAGAATGTTGTTGCTTGTAGGTGCAGATATTGGAAAATATAATGTTTTGGAAAACCTCACGCAGTAAAATCGGAAGATGGGAAGAAAGGGAGGTGTTGGAGGGATTTTTGGCACAGTTTATTCCCAATAGGTGTAGGACGTGGGACTGACTTCCCTGTGAACGCAGTGCAACCAGGAGGTGCTTTTCCACAGATGCTCTGGGTCGTTTTTATACCCACCACGTGGTGTGCCATGACTGGCTCAGTATTCCCAGGAGGTCAGAGGTTAAAATGTAACTCAGGTTTTAAGTGATGCAGAGCCTCTTGCCTATATTTGAGAGCATGTTAAGCTGTATGGATGTAGCCAGTGTGGTTTATCCTCAAATTTTGGATTTAAGTCTTTTTCTGCCGCGCTTTCTCTTTAAAATTTTAATTTACAAAGCTTCATATCACAGTTTTTACCAGTTGGAAAGTTATATTAAAATTAGCAAGGAAAAGAATAGGCTGTGAACTCTCAGCACCTCCGAGATGGGGTGTGCTAGGGATATTGACCAATTTATGATAAAAAGGTTTTAATGTCTTAGAAGAACTCTTTGGGTGTGATCTGTCTCGACCTGTGGGTTTTCCACTGCATGATGTGAATACACCAAGGGCTGGCGTTGAAAGCAGCATGATTTTATTGTGGAACCTGAAGTCATTGCATGCTAAATTCGGTACATAGACAGGCTTGTGAATTGCATTTTTTCCCTTATGATGTTCTATATCTTCATTAAAAATACATACATACCTAATATCGCCAAATGATAAATGTGTGAATCAGAAGCTTATAGACATCTCATTTTGAGGACACTCCATTTCTTATGCAGCAATTAATCTGAAACACCATGAGAAAATCTGCATTATCTCCTCTTTGAGAAATGTGCAAGTAGGGCTTTGAACCAAAATAGAGCTTTAGTGGAGGCAAGTATCAGTTCTCCAGGTAATCTGACAATCCTTTCCTTTTATGCCACATGCTCTGCAAATGCTCTTTTCCTACGTGGTTTTTTCGTAGTGAGGAGAACTTTTTTTCCCCAGTTAGCCAAACTACTGTACTTCAAAACTGGGGGGGGGAGGAATCAGTCATAATGGTATTTTTTTCTAGAGAATGTCATAATGAAACAAGTTTTTTGCAGAGGAAAAAAATATTCAAACTTCACTCGGCCGCAGGTATGGCAGAGTGCAGACTGGGCACATGTCCTTATTCCTCAGCTTGTATAGCCCCCAGACAGGCATCCTGGAGGTCCAGCCCTGAGACGCAGACTGTGTTCTTCTCTGTGGATATCAGCCAGACCGTGTTGGAAATTCTGGACTATTAATGATTACGAAGAGGAGACCCCACCCTTCGAGATACTGTATTTCAGGCATTGCAAGGTCCCTCTCAGTGTTGCTATTTTTGTTCGTACAGAACAACTGAGAGAGAACTGCAGTGTTTTAGGGCAAGTGCTGAGTCTCGAGGAGTACCTGCCAATCATTATTCCACGTCATCTCATCAAGCGCATCCGTGGCTCATTTCAGGGAAAGTGTTGGAATGGATGGGGCAGAGAATGGGTGATGAATTTCTAAGGTGATTCTCTTAAAGATATTCGGGGCTGGGCTGAGAACTGATATAGCATTTTACCTGACATGAGGCTTTTAGCAGGAGCAGAAGCATTTGCTGACAATGCTGACAAAACTGCTCAAGTTGCATGTTGTCTGAACAAAGGTAAAAACAGCCCTGCCCAGAAAGACTTCATGGGTGAGGTTCAGTTGCCAAGCACCAGTGCCTAATGCCATTTCAGTCTCCCCAGTAAGCCTGAGATATCCACATTAACACACGCAGAGCTACCAGAGCCTGCAGCCCCCTGGAGCAGACTCAGACCAGGCAGGACACCCCATCACTCCTTAAATGACACCGGATTATGTATATTTTGGTGATTGAGTCCTGTTCTGTGTGTATGCTACTGTGTGAAGGTACATCTGAGTTTGCCTCCTAATCTGGTCTGCTCCAGGATTTAGAGAGTAACTTGTGATGCCTGACAAGGCTCTCGGCCACAAGAGGAAATAGAGCTGAGGAACTGAATGAATGAATGAATGAATGAAGCAGGAATCTCCAAGCTCTAGGTAGATAGGAGCACGCTTTTAGGGACTATGGAAGCCCACTGGCAACATCTACACAGATACGATAGCCACCAGAGGGACCAAACTGAGTGGAAAAAGAGGAATGGTGGTGGTCGTTGTTCATTTGCGGTGGAATGGCAGGAGCAAGTGGGTAAAACCCCCCCCAAGCCATGTAAACACAGTGCTTTGTGCTTATGTACCAATGTCTCCCCGAATAGGTCTGTAAGCCATGTATGGCACTCAGCAGTTCCCTTGATGAACTCACAAGGTTGCCGTACGTGGTCTCCAAAGCAGGGGTATGTGCGTCTGTGAACACTAACAATGGAAAATACCTCTCAGGAGAGGAGGGCGCTTGCCCAGCCTCAACTCCCAGCTAATCGCTGCACTGTAACTCTGGTCGGTAGGCAAGAAACAAACCCTGTCTTTTCTGGATAACTCTCTGGGGCTGAACATCCAATGAACTGAAAACTCATTGAAACCATGAGCTTTGTTTTGTTTTTCCGTAGACTGTAACTGACCTTGAACGACTGTTTCAGGCTCTGTTGAACTCAGTCTGCCACAACACGAGCCAAAACTGAATCTAGATCTGGAGTGAGATATTAAGGCAGCGGTAGGAGTTTTACTTGGAGGGTCTTTATTAGCGCAGTAAGATGAAGGTGCAAAGACCAAAAGAACTGAATGGGCTATCTTCTTGCTGTGTGTTGTTTTGGGATATTTCTGGTACGAAAACTTCTATTATGATGGGATCTCTGAAGTTTTAGAGGAGAAGACTCGTATCTCCTTAAAGAGATTACAGTATAAGGCTGTAGCCCTCAGGACTTGTCCATACCTGCTAGCCCATGTGGGCTGAGCTGCATCATCGCAGGCTTTAGCTCTGTGTGTCACTGTTTCCAGGACGGGGTCTAAGGGCTGAATGGGGAAGGTACAATGTTGTATAGGCAGTGCTGTGTGTTTTATCACAGTCACTTTTTCTGCGCTATTGCTTCTTCTAAACCCTCTTTGTCTAAAATCTTTCAGTCTGAGCCAGCGAGGCAGGCTCCATGTGAACACGTGCAATCTAACCACTGTTAGCGAGCTTTTGCTTTTATTAGCCTTTGGTCCAGATTTCATATAGTTCTCACTTATTCAGATCTGAAAATGAATACCTTTGTCTTCCCACAGCACTTCTGTGCATCTTCTGTCTATGTAAACTTGAGTTTAACTCTTCTCTTTCTGTTGATTTGATCATCTTTCCCTGCACTACCTTATCTGTATTTGCCTACTATTGATTTTACACTTTGACTCTGCAAGAACTAAAATGGGTTTAGGAAAAAAAATAGGCTCCTAGAGTGGATGTTTCTTGATTGAGAAGCTACAGCTAACTGTGTTTATTAGGACATTGTGAATAACCCTGGCAAGGGGTCATCTCGTCTCTTTGTGCCCCTAGAAAGCAAATATGTGCAAGCTTGAACTATAAAATTGCCAGTCAGTTGCAGAACACACCCTTGATCCTCTATAGAAAAGGGAGTGTTTTGCCAAGAGAGGGCATCTGCTGGGCAAGAAGGACTTAATGTACAAGCACCTTCTGGCCTCTGTCCCTGCCTTCAGGGCTTGATGCAATGTCCTGCAGAAGTCAGTAGCAGCAAGGCTGGAAGAGGGCTCCGGACCTCCTGACCAGGTTTCTTGTTCCCCGAGCTAACCATCTGTCAGGCTTCTTTCCATCACTCTTTTAATCCTGTGTTTTTGCAGACATGTCAGCACGGGGAAGGTTGTTACCTTAATTGCTTTCAATCGTTACATAAAAGACTGTCAATGAAGAGCTGCAACTACTGAGAAGTTTTAATTATGGCCTGACGTGATGTTATTGTCCTGGCCTTGCACACCTCTGTGGGTGTATTTCTGAAGGAGGTGGCTTTTGTTGCTCCAAGCTGACTCCTCCTGAGAAGTCGTTCTCTCCGTCAAGGTGACATTCAGCAACGACAGTGCGACACGTCACCAAGGAAGAGGAGAAGTGCTCGACGGGGAACTGTGACTTTGGTGTGAAGTTTCCCTGTATCGTCGCAGTCTTTTCCAAAGTGGGTGTTAGTGATCCTCCAGTTTTTCCTGTGGCATCATTCACAATAGTAATCTTCTTGATCATGAAGAGAAGTTGGGTCCCTCTAAGCCACTCTGTGAGCTGCCATAAAAATTGGTGAGGTGCAGCTTCCTTGTTTCAGGTACCTTACCAATCTAGGGCTCCCAGAGTCCAGGCAAACTGAACTGCATCATTAAACAACTGAATTGCAAAAAGGAAGGATGAGGGGCTGAGAAAGGCACATGGAGCCTTGCACTTTGGTTAGCTAGTAACAGCTTTCCCTGTCATTTTTCCCCTCACCAAACAGAGGCCCAAGTCACATCTACTGGAGATGCAACGTAGTATCTGCGGTTCCCCTATCTTGAACCAACCAGTCTCTCAGGTCTTCTAAGTCAGGGCATTCTTTCCTGAAGTTGCATAAAGCTGCTACCTGTATTCATCCAATAACTTTAATTGGGCTCCGCATGGGTTGGAAAGTAGCAGGTTAAGATGTGGGTTGAACCCCTCAAGTTAAGACATTCTGGCAAGATTACTACAGATGGTGCTGTGACAAGACAGTAGCCAGGAGAGGACTTTGAAGGCTGCCCATAATACTCTTTGCCCATCTTTCAGAAAAAGGAAAATTTTTATTTGTGCTTTTTGCAAGCTGGAGAAGGGAGAGAGTTGCCTTGTGTAGGTGTGCTTAATTTGGTATCACAAAAATTAAAGAAGTTTTAGCTTCCCACCAAAGGGCAGTGCTGGTGACAAGAATGCTGGCAGCGAGATCAATGCAGCGTGCCTATCATCCAAGTGTGTAGAAATGAAATGCAGCCCTCCTTTTAAAAACAGGTTCTGCAGCTTGTTTTGCTGAGTGGTTGTTATGTTTGGGACTGTCAACAGCTTTCTTGTGTGTTTATGAAACACACAAAGATGACTGGGGCAAAAACAAAGAAAAGGAGTGACTTTGTAGTTGGAAATGAGCACACCAAACAGTTGGATTGAGGAAGGGTCTGTTTTAGCTTACTGTCTTGTCCCAGAATATCTGAGACTCAATGTCAAGTAGAACTTGGTTGTATGGTTTGTAATAACAGATTAATTTGTATTAAACATCCAAACTTATTGGGAGCAGCAGGGGGGGGAATCTAAAACTAAGATGCCCATGCCCTCACTACCCTAGCAGGGATGCTCAGTGCTCCCAAATTACGTTGTCCCCTTGAGGTGTCCTGACCTCAGCTACAAGAAAATGAAAACACTTTTATATATTCGATACTTTCTTTTAAAAGGTCTATAAACAGATCTTGCCCAGAGTGTGCTCTTGCACTGGGCGTGTGCTGCTTCACATTTTTAATTTGTGCAGAAGATGTAATGGAGGAATGAGTTGCTGGACTGGATTTAGACGATGCTAGAGATTTTTCATAGCGCTACAAGAAGCTCATGCTTCTGATGTCTTTATCTTTGGTGTCTGCTTCAGGAAGCCTGTGGGTAAATGTGTGTCTGCTACTGATGGGTCAGGTCTGATAATCAAGTTCTCTACAGGGGCAGAAGCTTTTCCGTAGAATTGGAAGTCTGCAAGAGCCTTTCCTCTACCTCCCATTGCTTCCTGACAATGTGGCAAAGGGCTGATCCTCAGGTGGGGCACAGCACCTGGACAGAGCAAATAGGATACTCCAGTTTGGGGTATGGTTTGTGGAAAATGTATCTAATGACTCCCATCCATCTGTAATAGTCACTGGAATCAGCTGCACTGAACAGATATAACTTGATAGTCAGTGCAAAGTGTCAGCTGCACTATAGTGTTAACCTACTGGGTGAGACATACCTGTATTAAATAGGATAGACAAGTGAAGGTTAGTTTGTCTAATCTTTTAGAAATGGGCAGATATGAAAGAATTTCTGATTTAGAGGCTTGGGGTTTCTTTGAACTTAGGTCTAAGTGAACGGAAATTTTCAACTCTGCAAGTGCAGCTGGATGAATAATTTGTAGTGAAAAATGTATCTGATGGCTTTCACCGCATTTGGGACTGACAGCAAACACATCACAATTTTAATTATTGGGATTGATTTGCTGAAATATTCAGGAGCTATTTTTGGTTCCTGCAGACTGTGCATGAAAAAGTTAGCTATTTAAAAGCCAGACTCTTTTTTTTTTTTCTTTCTTTTTTTTTTCTCCTTTGAGCTCCTTACTGGTCTCCTTGCTCCATACAAGCTTCTCCAGACAGGGCAACAGGACTCCTTGCATCCTAGCTTGAAAATGTAGGATATAGGAACCTTAAAATAATAATAATAATTTTAAAAGTTATCGCAAGTCTTCCTACCCTAACCATCAGCAGAAAGCATGTGCAAAGGGATCAGGATGAGGTAGGCTTGTTGGCTTCTTGAAGTGCTCACGGAGCTGAGGGCTTTCCATGTAACTGGGGTAGGTATCGGCCAGGTGGAGAATGTAGGCTTTTGCAGCGGTGAGGAAAGCATTACAAAACGTTATGTCTCTCCCCGTCTCCTGTACTTTTCACAGCTTTGAGAAAGTCAAAACTTCAGGACTGGCCATCAACGGTTCAGGCTGGGGGTTAGTTGAATGTTGCTCAAGGACGAATGTAGGGAGTTACTGATGTGTCCAGTTTCCCCGAACCGCTGGGAACAGCCATTTGCCCTCCTGACCCTCTTCCCCTCCTCCTTCCCCATCGTGTGGGACCATGCCGTTGTACCGCCGTGCCATCCCAGTACGATGGCTTCACTGCTGCAGGGGAGAGTTGGCCTGGGGTTGATGCAGACACTGGGAAGAAAATTAGGGAGAAACAAACTTCTTCCCAGGGAGCAGGGCAGGAATAACTTGAAACATCAATTTTCCGTCTCATCTGCAAAGAAATCAAGGCAGCATTTTGAAAAGGAATGTAGAGGGATGAATAAAAATGCAACTTTCCTGAGTAACTGAAATAGCAACCAGAAAATAAGGAGGGAGATGCAGGTACAGATTGCCCTGGTTTGCCTGGATTTCTGATAGCTCCTCTCTAAAATGTTTTGCTACCCTCTGGTGGCTTTCTGAGGATTTGTGCAGTCTGGTTTTCATTCCTTGTACAATCCCCTGCCAAATTTTTGAGATGCGTTAAGAAACCTAGATCTGCCGGTGCAGGTTTTTATTTTCTCTAATTCTAAATCAGCAGTACGATAATAATGAAAAGGCAGCTTTGTTTTGGTTGTTGGTTCCACCCCCCCCCCCCCCCTTTTTTTTTTTCATACGATACCTCTTTTGATCTGGAGTTATAATCATAAAGGAAGCTTGGTTGGGAGGTTAAAATGAAAGAGCACTAACTTTGTGCCTAGGCTGGCCATGTAGTGGGACTGTTCAGTGTTTGGGAATGACACAGGCTTCGCAACCCTGCAGAATTGCCAACCTCTGTCCTCTATTTATCTGCAGAGGACACAAAAGTGAGTACCAGCGAAGCAAATAATAGCAAAACTCCCATGATCTCCAGAAGCCCAGAATAGGTCCTCTTCAGCCTGGTGCAGGGGCGATGCTCAAACCTCCGTCATCCTTCAACTGTGCCTTGGTCTCCATTATTCAGTAACTTCTTGTTTTTTTCCCTTTTCCCTGCTTTTTAATTGATTCTACATTGTGCCTTTGTAGCAGAGGAGCTGTAGGTAGGGATTTAAAGGGCAGTGGTTTGACAGATTTTACAAGAAACTCCTCCCAGGCATTAATTCCTGGGTTATGGGGTCAAAGAGGCTCTTGTGATCTTCTCAGTCTGACCTCCTGCAGAGAGCAAGTCACAGGACTGCCCTCAATTGACTCCTGCTTGAAATGTGGCATTGAATGTAGAAAACATCCCCTCTTGGTTTAAAATTTTTCAGTGATGGAAGATTCACCTTGTTAAATTGTTCCAGTGCTTTATCACCTTCAACGTTAAATACTTCCTCACTTCACTTTCTTCAGTTTCAGCTTCCAGCCTTGGGTTTTCTCGTTATTTTGTGAGTTTGAGAAGCCCTGTGTTGCTAAAACTCTATCCTGTGTTAGAGACTCATGGGCTTGATCAAGTTGCCAACGAGGTAGAGCTCTGAAAGGCACCTTTGTTGTAAGAAATGAAAAGTTGTTAATGTTATTGACTGAGAAGCTGTGGGGTGTGGTGTGAAATCACAAATGCATTGCACAGAAGGCACAAAAAAAGCAATACAGGGCCACTGCTGGAGGATGTATGCACTTCTCCCGAGTGCGTGTCCGCACTGGATATTTCTAGGGTTCATGTATTTAAAACATACAGTTAGTAAGGGAGGATTTATACAGGTTTGCAAATGAGATCTAATTGCAAAAGTTCTGCAGAGGGTGAGTTTCACAAGAGATGACTTGAAATATAAAAGCATTTGTTGTTTGGGGTGTGTGTGGGGGGGTATTTTTTGGGGGTTTTTCTGTTGGTTTTTTTTTTTTTTTTTTTTTTTTTTTTAAAATNTTTTTTTTTTAATAAATCAGCTGTGCTGTGGTCCTTTGGAATGTAGGCTGCTACATTCAGCCAAATGATTGTTGTTAGCTTCTTATGCTGTTCCAATTCACAGTACATTTTAAAACCATCTCACAACCTGGCAGAGGTTTGGAGCAGAGAGCAGCCAGTGCCTTTTGTGCCAGATCAGCCCACAAAACCCCTGAGCGAGAGTAAGAGCGCAAGCCTGGTGGGGCAGTAAGCACAGCTAGAAGGCTACCTTAAAGCAAAAAAAAAAAAGGTTTTTGTGATTCAGGCAGGGAAAAGGGATGCAGGAGATTTAGGTTACCTCAACCACAGAATATGCTGTGACAACAGGTGACCCAACTCCTTCTGTGGTTTGACCTCCATCAGGCCAAACTTGCTGTTTTTAAAGCCACTTGAAACCCCACAGGAGATGATGGGAAGGCAGTCAGTGTGGAGGGGTGGGACATGCTTTTAGGTTTCAGTCTTGTCTCTTCTTGGCAGGGTGTCTGAGCCCAGCACATGGGACCAGCAGTCCTGAGTGCAAAGCCACTTGTAATACAGTTCCTTCATGGTCTTGTGGGCTGCTTGAGTGAGACTCCGGGAGACACTTATTTCAGTCCTGCTGCCATATCCCTGCTTGTGAAGAGGGGACAGAAATGCCAACCTCAGCGTCTCTGCCAAGGCATACTGTAAGGATTTGTTAACATACACAGCTGTTGTGGAACAGCTCTGCTGTTGATGTTCAGCATCCCCAATCCATCTTCTGGCATTGATGCTTTCTAAACCAAAGGAGCGTTTTTTGAGCTGATGCCAGTAGTCATGGGTATGTCGTATACGATGTTTTGCAGCCAGATGCAAACTTGTTTGGGCTGTGTTTTGGGCTGGCTGGACTCAGTCTGGTTCAAGACTGCAGGATGTGTAATTGCCTGGGTGTCTCGGCTGATAAATCCAGTCTCCCAGCGGACCTAAATAGCTAAGTGTAGTGCTTTGCTGACATGGTTACAAAGCTTTGGGGCTGGAGACAGTTTATATTCCCATTCAGAGAAACTTCTCACCTGCCAACAAAAGACAGCATAGAGCCTTCTGAAAAGAGAGCACATGCACTAGCCTTTCAGCTGGGGTAGAGTTAATTTTCTTCCTAATAGCTGCTGTGTTTTGGATTTAGTATGAGAATCACGTTAATAACATATATTGTTTTAGTTGTTGCTAAGTAATGTTTATATTAAGTCAAGGACTTTTTCAGCTTTCCGTAGAAGCTGAGAGGGAGCATAAACAGGACAAGCTGCCCAAAGGAATATTCCATACCATAGACTTCATGCTTAGTATAAAAATGGGCGTTGGCCAGGGGGCAGGAATCTGCAATCACTGCTGGGGACAGACTGGGCAATCGATCATTGGGTGGTGAGAGCAATTGCGTTGCGTCACTTCATTTTGTGTATTCCTTTACCATTGTTATTATTATTATTATTATTAATTATTATTATTATTANATTAAACTGTCCTTATCACAGCCCATGAGTGTTTTTCCTCCTTTTCTCCCTACCCTACAGGAGGGATGCTTTGGGAGGGAGTGAGTGAACAGCTGCGTGGTCCCCGTTGCTGGCTGGGGTTAAACCACGACACCCCATACCCTCTTCCTGGATTCAGTGACCAAATGGATGGCAGAGAGTGTGAGACTGAGAAAGGCTTCAACGGAGGCGTTTTATGCTTTAAAATCCCTTTTTACTTCCACCTTCCACCTCGATTCTGTCAGACCACAGCTAATTCTGCAGGAAGATGAGATGCAGACTGACAGCCTCAAAGTAAGGCAGTACGGGAGATTCCAGGGATGTGTGTGAGCACCTCTCCAGAGAGGACCCCTGACTGCTGTGCCCCCCCCCTTAAAGAACCTCTCTGTATAGTAACAGGAGAAGATTTTCCTGAAGGAAACTCGGGTGATTTCAGGAAATCGGGATTCCTGCAGGATCATCAGGAAATCACTTTGACAGTTGGGGATGAGGGTCCACCTGTGATCACTGGGAGTTCCTGGAAGCTGTTGCATTGCCATGCACAGAGACTCTTTTTGTGCGAGGTAACCTCTTCCCTAGCTGCCAATATAATAGGGCGTCATAAATGGAGGTGTGAAAAAGAAGAGAAGCAGCGTTGCATCACCTACTGCTCTGAAAAGAGAGGGAAGGAGACAAAGGAAGGGAAAAGAAGGCACTGCGTCCTTAAAAATCAGTCTTTCAGATTAGTTTTGGAAACAAAACTGACAATGGTTAGGAAAGAACAATCCCATCTAAAAGCTTAACCACAGTGGGGTTTGGCTCCTCAGTACTGAGGGAAAAAATGCACTCTTGAAGCTATGCTCCTCCCTGCTTTCCAGGGCACTGCACCCTCAGCCTGTCAGTGCATCAGACAACTTTCCCAAAAAGGCACTTTGGGGATGTAGCCTACATCTCTGGAAGGAACTGAATGGGGAGCATGTCTCTGCTAATGAAAGCTGCAGCCAGAAATAAGAGTTTTGGAGGTTGAAAACTAGGTTAAAAGCAGCCAGCAACAGAAAGTAGCTGGAGATGGGAGTGGGTTAAAGAGCTCTTGAGCATTAGACAGTGGACGGTTTTGCTTCACTCCCAGCTCCTGGGTAGTGCAGTCCTGGCAAACTGACAGGGTTTCTGGGGTGAGTTGTCACAAGATGCTTCAGCTTGTTGAGTATTTTTTCCTTAGGTTTTTATTTTTAGTTGAATTCTCCCATTTTACACACGCTACAGTGACCCCTACTGCTGCCAGCAGTCAAGGGCTCATCTCAGTGCAATTATTTAACTGTGGGAAAGTATTGCCTGTGGTCTTATAAACAGATAGTATCACTTATAACCCTTAACTACACATAAAGTCTGCTGCCCAACCCTACACCACCAAAGGGGAAAACTTCTGTAAACCTTTGTGATGCTTAAATTGTGCTCATAGTGTTTGTGTAAAGGATAAGAATCAGCCAAAACCTTCATAGTAGACCCTTTCATAGAATAGAATCATAGGATCATCTAGGCTTAATATCATCGAGTCCAACCATCAACCTAACACTGCCAAAGCCACCACTAAACTGTGTCCCTAAGCACAGTATCTACCCATCTTTCAAATACCTCCAGGGATGGTGATTCCACCATTTCCCTTTCCATTTTCTCCCTTTTCCAAGTAAAACTGTTGTAGTGCACCACAGGCAGAAACAGCATCCTTGTTGCTCCTGCTTGGTCCTAGGTGCCAGGACCTTCTCCCGTCTTTCAAGAGCAGTTTTAGGGCGGGAAGATCCTGAAAGCAGTACTAGCATGAAAGGGCATTCAAGGCTACTACCCCTGCAAACGTGGATGGCAGCTGCTCAGCCTTCTGTAACTTCTTGTGATGTGTTAAGGGAAGAGCCCTATGCTGGTTTATGCATAGCATTTTGTGTCTGTGTTAACTACCCTGACCATGGGCTGAACCATCACCTGCTTATTTAATCTCACTCTTTTCAGCATGATTTTTCTGGTGGGTGAATGAATTCTTTACAGGGACATGGAATTACAAAGAGATCATGAAGGAATATGAAACGTGCAATGTGGAATAAAAGGAAGTCGGAATATTAAATATAAAGAGCAGGGTCTTGCTGAAGTGCTGTGCAAACACAGCTGCTGTGTGGCAGGCTGGCCGAGCCACCACGTGCCCATCTCCATCAATCCTAGTCGGTGTAAACACCCCTGAGAGAAATGATAACTGGCCTCAGCAGGCATCCTGCAGTAAACATCCCTTGGTGAAAATGACACTAAGGAAGAAATCATGGGGTACCGGAGACATGACTCAAAAGTTTCTACAAGGCAAGGACCTAACTGGGAAAGCAAGCTGGGGAAGAGCAGAAGGAAGAAACTTTAAAATTAGATTATCCAGGCACTGCTGCCTGCATCCATGACAGACCAGTGCAGGCTTTTTCCCTATGATTTGTTCCCCAGGAATTGCTTTGTTCTAGTTTTAGCTGCATAGAGACTATCCCACAGGCTGGAGCAGACGTCAGCTCAGAGATCATTCCTGATTATTAATTTACTCTGTCTTAATGTAGGCCCATTACCAGGCGCTTCCCCTGATGGTGTGCAAGAAAAGCTGATGTCTGTTCTGCCTCTCATCAAAGGCAGCTGTGTGTTTTACCTGGGGACTGTCACGTTTTCTGTGCTTGCTGAGATATGTCCCCACTTCTTTTGGTCTGGGTAAATGGGCAAAGAGGCAGCTCCAGTGACTTCTCGCCTGAGCCCAGAGGTGCTCTGCCAAGGGGTATGGGGTGGCTGAGCACCAGGAGGCATCCCCAGGTCTACCTGTGAGTGGTGCCTGCACCTCTGCGTGGAGAGCCTGACTCGTGGCCGTGCTGCATCCGGCACACGTCTATGGACTTGCAGGAAACACCCTTCTCCCCCGCTCCCCATGTTAGTGATGGCTTTGGTCTGGGGAAAGGCAGCATAATTACTGCAGCTAGACTGAGGCCCAAGAGCTCCGCTTATGAGCTCTTCCAGAAGTTATCTTGGACAGTCTGTCCCCGGAGAGCATCATCCTGAGAACGGTCCTTCTGCTTTCGCCTCCTTGTACTTTGCTGTTGGCATTGAACATCTTGGACATTTGTGGTCTTGCCTGTCACCTCTCACTGTAACCAGGAGGGTGACTGAGGGAGCAGGGTGAGGAGTAGAGCCTTTCTCTGATATGCCTTGCTCTCACTTACCATCGCTGCTGTTCAAGGAGTGTAGCAAATAAAAATGGGGAGCCAGGCTCTTGGTATCAGACTCTTCTCCTTCCTGCAAGGTTGCACGCTACACAGCTGGAACCAGAGTGCTTTTGTACACTGCTAAGTGATGCTGGATTCCTTATGGTTTCATTATGGCTTGATACTGAGCACAAGGGAATGAAAAAAATAGATGATGTGACCAAGACACTTGCTTTAACTTAGCAGGGGAAAAGGAAAGACACCCTCCTGGGAACCTGCTTTCCATTCCTCACACCCTCAAATGTCATGTGCTGCCTCGCAGTGTGTCTGGTACTGCCCTCAGAAGCGTGTGGCTCTGCCATCATGGAAAGCAAAGAGCTAGACTTGTGTTTTACAACAAGCTGCTCCAGTGAGACTTAAGCAAGGATGAGCTGGGACCATGACAGAGAGAAGCAGCAGAAGCTGTGGTTTGGGCAGGAGGTCCCCTGCTATGGGTCTATTTTTCCTCACAAAACAACCATTGCTTCCCTCTCCCTGGTACAGGAGCCCTAATCAAGACTGGTGAGGACCTTCTGGAGATAAGCAGTGATTGCTCTGTAGCAGGAGAACATTGAGCTGGCGTTTCCTAGGTCTGAGTCATCCTGCTAAATCTGTGCATGGCAGCTGGATGAGAAGGGGAGTGGGGAGCGGAGATCCCTTATGGGAGTCAGAATTACAATGAGGGAACCAAAATGGCAGAGAAAGGGTGAGTCAAGCCTCTGAGTGTTGGGATTTGAAAGTCGGACTGGCCATCTAAATAACTAGGTAGAGCAATGGTAGCCTCATGGCTCCTTCCACTGCTCCCAGGGAGGCATGCAATATCTAAGGAGGGTTTATGTTAACCCAGTACTGCATAATTCCAGGTTGTCACTGTGTTGGGGGTTAAGCAAACGCCAGCTGGAAGGAAATAATTTTGGCAGTGGTCTGGGGATGGATACGTGACGTGTGAGAGCTTGCTTAGAACATTTTTGCTTTAATTGGCAGTTTCTCCCTGTTATAACTACTGCCTTCCTGCTGAATTGAAGGATGTAGCTCTTTCAGGATGGGAAGTGATGGCTGTGGTTCCGCTCCCTCATGAGCCCAGTATGCCTGGTAGGAGCACTTGTGCAGGGACAGAAATGGGGTGTGGAGCGGGGTAGCACTGAGGACTTGGGATGACTCAGGTCTGCACTCATGGTTTTTGATTCTGCAGGGGCTTTCTTGTCAGAGGGTTGTAAAGTAACCTCTTAAAATTTAGCATTGTCGTTGCGTGGCACTTGTTGGGACAATGGTTGTGGCTGTTCTGATGTAAACAGGCAGAAGGCTGATGCAGGACTAGCTGGAGGTCAAACGTGTCTTGCAGCAGAGTCGATGCAGTGGCTCTGCCAATAACTTCAGCAGATAACGTGCTCTGGTGACTTTTGTTGAGTAGCCGGAGAAGGCATGTTGGCCACAAGCCATTCACAAGCTAAGGTGAGAATTGGAAAAAGTGTGTTTTAGTGACTCATAAATAGCTTAGCACATGCTGACAGGGCAGCAGCTCAGCTTTATCATCCCAGCTTTGAATCCCTAAAGTACCTGTGAAAAAAAAAAAATAAAATCAGTGTCTGAAACTTACGGGCTAAATTCAGACCTCCTGGAGCAGTATCAATTTATAGCAGGTATGAAGCTGGCCCTAGCTCTCTAACATTAATGGTAAATTCTCTGCAGCCACTTCTCTCTCTCCTCCAGCCCTTACTTGGTCTGTTCTGCTGCTGCAGTTACAGCTTTAGCTTGTGCTGAGCTGCATTGTGTGCTGTGCCAGGTCCATCACATGTGCCTTGTGTATCATCCAGGTTTTGAACTTTGCTTGTGGGCAGGGGACAGCCGCTGCAGTGGTTGACCTTCAAGGCTTTTGGTAATGCCATGTACATGTTTCACTGCTGATAAAGTAACATCTCACTGATTTATCTGCTTGCACATAGAATTATTTGCCTCCCATATTTTATTTCCCTCATGAAATTCTACCCATTTGATTTCTGATTTCTTGCTGTGCTCTGCAGCAGTCTCTGTAGAATGGTGCTCCATCTTTCGCTTGAACACTTCTCATTCCTCCCCAGTTTTGCCAGGTTATGCATGTTTTGGAATGGGACTTGCTGGAATTTTTCTTCCAGCACAAGTGAAATATCTTCAGCTGCTGAGGAAAGAAGGATTTTTACCTTTTCATAAGGGAGTAAAATTTCCCAGGGGCTGATAATCAGTCTAAGCCACGATCTGTGCTGGCACCACTCTGCTTTCAGCAGGAGCACAGTAAGGCCATTACCGAGTATGTCACAAGTCAGCAGTGATTCCTGTTTCTGGGAGCCAGCCATGTTACCCGTCACTGGTGTCATCGTTGTAAACTGGTGTTGCTAACTCTTCGAGGATTTGGGGCCTTTCTTAAATCCCTGAGCCATTATGTAAGAATCACAACTTGGCTTATTTAGATATTTTCTGGTTCTAATGGCTGCAGAGAAGAGCTAACAATAGAAACCTTACAAGACCCTAAACTGTGAGTCAAATGCAAGAAAGAAACCCAAAGATTTGCTTTAACTCTCATAGCAGAGGATGGAGGAGGTGGGTCTGCCTTGTGGCTGGCCGTGTCTGAGCCTGGTAGTATCGACTGCCTTTGCCATTTGTCCTGAAACTATGAACAGCAAAAAATCTCCTCTTTCCTGTGAAGCCAGCTTGATACTCCATGTATGTGGTACACACATGTCACCGTGAAGAGGGCTGGGGCTGCAGCAGCAGTGTGGAAGTTGTGGCCTGATGGGGTGGAATTTAAATTCTCTGTGTTTACACCAGTGTCAGCCAAACACTCCTGGCGGTTCCTCAGTTGTCAATTTTCATATAAAAAACTTATGGAAATGTTTCATTTTGATAAGGTCAAAACCTTTCATTGCAACATTATTTTCATAATATTGTCAAAATATTTCAGCAAAGTTGAAATACTTTTAAAGGAATAATGATGAGCGTGTTGAGTTTTTGACTTCTTTGGAGCAGCTACCCAAAACCAACAGTGTTCCCTGAGCAAGAAAATCTGAAAATCTTTTCCTTAGCTCTCTTGTATTCTGGTGAGGACTAAACTGTATGAGACAGCCTCAGAAAAGGAATTTTCGTAGACAAAAAGTCCTCTTAACTAAGTTCCCCTGGAAAAAATGTACCTAGTAGGATGTCCTGTCCTAAGAATCCAGGATTTCAAGGTTGGCTCTTATAAAGGTCTTGTAAATTCAGTCTTCAGTTCTCTTGAAACATGAACTTTCCTTTACATAGATAGCCACGTTATAACTACTCTCTAATGTTATTGTTTAAAGTCTAGCTTTTGTCATTTTTTGGCCTTCAGAACGAACAGGGAGAAACCTGTGTGTGGGTCTGGTGAAGACCCTGCTGCCTTAGCGATGCTACGGTGGAGGGGCTGGGAGTTACTTGTTCCAGAATAGCAGTTTTGGCAGTGCAATCTGTGTTTCAAACATGTCTTCACGTTCTCCTCAGCCACGGTGGTTGGTTAACGAGTGAGGGTCTGAACTGTGGTGCCGTGGTAGTGGTTTTACTGTGATTGGAGGAGCTGTAAACTGGAGCAGAAAGCGTTTCTTGTACCATCATTCACAAGGCAAGGAATTAGTCAGGCAGGTACCTGCTTGTCTTGGTGAGACTATGCCACACATGTTGTATTAGCATGCCAGAATAAATACGCTTTAGATCTGGATGACACCAAAAAGCTCTGTAAGTGTTACTGGAAGTAGGCGGACGGGGAGGTTCATAGTTCCATGGATGCTGCTCCTGACCTCAGAAGCACTCCTGAACATGAGGAGTGAGTCTGCTGGAGAGGAAGGGGAGCTGGTTTCTTGCAGAGGTGGTCTATTATACTTGCCCTCAGAAAATCTTTATTAAGCCTCACAACTTTTCCGTGTGGGATGGATGGATTAATTGTGCTATGAGGAAAGCCAGTCATTCACTTTTCGTGCAGTGAATCAGGGGGAAGCTAAGAGCATGTCTTGGTCGAATTTGGAAGGCGTACTGGTTCCAGTGTTGGCTTTGCTTCTGTGTCTGCCTGCTGAAACCAAAGGAGCCAAGATGCTGCCTGATGGTCAGAGCCCAGCAGTCCCGCTGGCCAGTGAGCTCGCTTGCCTGCCCACCTCAGAAGCCTGGCACAACTGCAAGCTGTTGTCCTCTAAACTTGGGTCGTGCCTCAGGCAAAGCCTTTGTTTCCTACCGGGGATTAATAACCTGAATTACCAAGGCGCTGTGGGTCAGATCTTCCCCCCGTTGTCTGCATTACAGCCCTTGAATCTGCTTTTCTCTCTCACAACCTCTGAGGCTGGAGGGGTTGGCAGACGGGGGAAATCTTCTGTCTTCCTGCACAGTTTTCCCTTGTGAGGGGCTGCAGAGACTGATCAGATGGGAAACAGCCCGTGGAGCTGGCAGAGGAATTGCACACACCAAGGAGGTGCCTCTGGAAGGTGCTTCTGCCTCTCTTGGGTGCAAAGAACAGATGTGGCAACATCTGGAGGTTTGCCATGAAATTCAACCATTTGCAAAAAATCACAGCCCCCCACCCCAGAGGGGTCTGGCAGTCAGGTTGGGTCATCTGGGGAAGGGCAGGACAGCTCTTCCTGGGGGGAGATCATGCCTCCCAAATCTCTTGGTATCCCCTGAGCATCTGAGTAAAGGTGATGCAGGTGAGTTCATGCACTTGAATTTCTAAAATGCTTCCCTCACTGGGTGTTTCCCTTAAAGAAAAAAGGTCAGGTCTTAAGCAGCCAGTGGAGAGGGATAGGACTCCGCAGTCCAGCATGCTCCTAAATGATCTTGGAGAGCAAGAGGATGGAGAGGAAACAGAGTTTGTTGATCAGAACGAAGTAATTTGGAATAAGAAAAACACAAGTGGACAGGAAAGAGTTGCAGAAGAATCTCCTGATACTGAGTGTCTGGTAAACTAACAGCAGTATAAACTGAGAAGTGCAGAGTAATGCACCCATGGATAAAACCGAAGTAAAATATATATTTATGATCGCTCATGGTAAGGGGTACTACTGGGGCCGTTTTCTGTCTGGATGAAGACCTCAGCGACAGCGTGGATCTCTCTGAAAGCGCTACCTTAGCAGAGGCGAGCAGAAATTATTGGGAAAGGTACAGAGAGCAAACAGGACCTATCATCCTGCCATGCTAGAAATCCCTGGTGCACTTGCACCTTGAGTACTGTGTGTAGCTCGAGTTTTCCTGTCTCAAAAAAGATGCTATAGAAGGAGAAAGACACAGGAAACAGCGACAAGGTCAGAGGAGTGTGCCGAGTAGCTGCTGCCCAGGGAGCAATGGAACAGATTAAGCATTTTCAGGTGTCTTCACAAATGAAACAATTGAGAAGGGAAACATGGCAGAGGCAAATAAAACCATGACTGTCATGGAGAACATAAAATTAACATTTCACAATATAACCGCTAAGGTGAGCATTAAATGGAACTACCGAGAAGCAGTTTTAAAATAATAAAAGCTTTTTTCCGGCAAACAATTAACCTGTAGAACTTCTTGCCAAAAGATAGTGAGGAGACCAACTGTATTACTGGCTTCAAAAACCAATTATAAAACTTGTTGCGGAGAAATCCGTAAGGGTTCTTAAGCATGTTGTGGCACAACTTATGGATGAGGAAATGGCAAAGCCGCGGGGCACTGGAAACAGATGGAAGGAGCAATGTACGGCTGCCCCTTTTTCCAGCATGTCTGTTCCAAGCTGCTGGTGCTACTACCAAAATACGTTTGGAGAAGTCCTAGAAATTCCAGCTTCTGAGGAAGTGTCACTGTGCTAAAACATATACAAAGCAACGACTTCTCACTAATTCAGATTGGAGATATTTGACACACAAAGCATTCTTTACATATGATATTAGGTTTCTTCTTAATGTCTGCAAATGCAACTACTAAGTACTCATTACTACGAGCTTTTTATGTGTCTGAGGATAAACCTATTAAATGATCAAGGCTATGGGACATCATTTCTTTTCTCCTGCATTTGCCTTGGTGAACTGAGAGGATGCTGAGATTTTACGAAGTCAGTCTCCACCGGTAGCTGGGGGAAGTGGTTTCTGTTCCCTCTTGTTCATACGATAGCACTGCTTTCTGACCACAGAAAAGCAGGCAAGAAATTGGAGTTTCTCATCTGATGTACAAAATCAAGCTACGTCTTTTTTTTCCTGTCTGATCTTCTATTTGCTGTCAGAAGGTGTGTGGTATACTTTTTCCATGGTAGGTTTTCCAGCAGAATAGCTACAATCTTTGCCTTATAATGAGCGCAATTTTATACTGATCAGGAAAAGGCTAATCCTCTCGTTAATTTGCCAGAATGAGGACTGACAGATGATTCCCTACTTGGCCACAAATTTATTGTGTGACCTTCAGCAGACCCCTGAACTTTGAGCTGCAGCTCCCACTGGCTCTGGCGTGAGTGCTCCGTGCTTTGGTGGAGCTGGGTGCAGTAGAAGCTCTTCAGGGGTAGTATGTCTCTGAAGCAGACCCTGCCGTCCCTCCTTGTCAGTAGTGCTCTGCTTTGTAAAGAAGGGACTAAAGTGTAAGCAGAAATACTGGGAGAGCACAGTGACGACAGTGGGGTAAGTACTTGTTTGCACTGAAACGGGATGTATTTTTTTGGCCTGTTCCAGGGTAGATTTTGCTCAAATGGCTCCTGCTAAGAAAGGTGCCGAGAAGCGGTTACCTGCCGTCACTGAGGAATATACCATCGCTGACCACAAATAGATCCACAGAGGGACCGTCAAAAAATGAGCACCAAGTGCTCCTGTAGGAGTTTTGTAAATTTACAAAGAGGCATAAGGTCTGAGATTTGCATCAGCACTGGCTTGGACAAAGCTGTCGAGATTAATGGACCGTTTCTCACCATCTTTGGCTGCGTGTGGCCAGAAAATACAAGGGCGAACACTTGCGGGGGGGCGGAGGGGCGCACCTGCAAAGGCTGTTTATCTGTGTACCCATCGCAATGTTCAAAGAACTACAGGTAGTCGGTATGGGTGAAAACAGAAACAATATGGACCCAGCACCTTGATTATTACCTGCTTTTGTATGAACACAAGGAAATTACCTTTCCTGACGAGTCTCTTCTTTGAGCTTTTGTAGATTTTCTTTCTTTTTTGGCTTTTGTAACTGATGAACTCATGCGCATCATGCTATTTTAATACCTAGCAAAGAGCCTTGTCTGCTAAATCACCTTATTTTTCTCTGATCAGAGCACAGTGCATTCCTCTTTTTAGTAGAAGGTATTAATTTAAATTCCATAATCCCAAACATATTCTCATTTCTGTTCCATGCTTCAGAAGGCCAATGGCATTTTAATTTAATAAGGGAGAAACACACATGACATTGTGTTCCCTGTAACTGTCTTCTGACCTCAATGAGTTTTTCACAGCTTGCTTTGTGTTCCAGTAAATGCAATCTCTGCTTTTATTCAAGAACACTACCATTTCTAATACCTGTGTTCTACTGATGGGCAAAAATTTAAATATCTGTAGCATTTTCACAATAACTTTTGAGATGTTATTTGAATTATTATTTAATAGTGCAAGCCCATCAATGGAGCCAGAGCAAGATTTATGTGCCTCTTATGTTCCGTTGAAATATTGTTTGGGCACATGCTGTCCCTTTGCAGAGAAATAAATTTTATTTTTGTTTTACCTTGGTTTAGGATTAGAATGAGTTAACTCACGTAGCATTATCATGATTTATGTCAGCTCCATATATTTTTCGAAGTTCTATAAGCTTTGTTTACTGGTTTAAGGTTCACCTAATTGGGTACATGATATTACTGAGTATTTTGTAGCATGTAAACGCTTGAGTCATATGCATTACAGTTCCTAAAGAATCATCCTTTGCCATTTTTATGCTTCCATTTTGCTGTTTAAACCTACTCAGTTTGAAAGAAGAACATGTGCTTGTTGCAGTCCTCGTGGCCCTTCTTTGGAAATGTCAAGTAACACTCGTTCATTTATTTCACTGGTTTGATTCTGCTCTCCTTTACTCTGATGTGAATCAGGAACTGACCCCTTGGAGCCCGCCCCACAAAGGCAGAAATCCCGTCAGATTGGTACCTGTTAAACCTGCATCATCAGCCTTGCTGCAAGGTGATAGAAACACCCCAAAGAAATGGGGATAATTTTATTAGTGGTTTTGTGGGTTATTCTCCATAGATTTTCCAAGAACTGTGTTATTTTAATGAACATAGGTTTCAAACTTCAGCTACCTGCTGCATTTTCACTTTTTCCTTCTTACAAACATCTGTAATATGTCTGGTACGCCTGTTCTCGTTGTGTCCAAGTGATAATGCCTGCCTGTTCGCATGATAGCGTAGTGTGTATAATGTCTAAGTGCACGTTTCTCCTGGTACCTGGTGCTGCACTTTAGTATGGGTATCTTTAAATCAGAGCCCCCTCATTTACAGCTCCATGTTTGCTGCTAAGCAAGGAGGGCACCTTGTCTTCAGATCTCGCTGTACTGTCCTTGATCTGCTAGATCCAGTATTGTTCTCATCTCAAATATGCTGCTGATGCATTTGCAGAAGGAGGACTATTATTTTTTTGTGCTATTACAGAAGTACCCGAGAACCACTAGTTGTGTTTTAGGGCTTCACTGTGCAAACTACTTCTGACCTCGTTCCAGAGGGACTACAGGCTTGCTCACTAATCTGGTATAGTGGAGAACTGAAGGACAACAGTGGGCAAAGGGGAGAGGTAACAGCTCTTGTTGCAGTTTGGTATCTTCTCTGATATGGCATGGTAGTCTTCCATGATTGTTGTAGAGCAGGTACTGCTACGGAGTGTAGCTGGAACAATGGTCCTGGGTACGTGGGGACACACAGAGAGGAGGGAGAGGGCAGTTTCATTTAGCTTTTTTGCTGTGACTTGGAGCATGTTCAAGGTCCTGTGTAAAATAGCTTATGAATGAAGACACACAGAGTGATGATTTTCAGCACAAGTCAGAGCAGACAACAAAAACTGAGTTTAGCATGGATCCCAGGGATTAGTTATTAATACCTTGCATCCTTTTAACAGTCCTGAACTGCATGCTACTGGCTTTGCTTCTAGCTAAGTGCTGTTTTCAGTGTATGAAGTAGGGCTGACTGGAAAACAAGAGCTTCCATTTCATGAAACATTTAGCATTTTAACTTTTTTGTTTTGTTTTGTTCCTATTCCAGGGGAAAACAGTCAGGTATTTACCGACGGCAGGAAAGACTCCAGGTGCTCGCACAAATACTGTTTTTGCCACAAATTGTCAATAGACTCTCACACTAGAACAGTGTTTCTTTTGCTATGCCTGGTTTATGTGCCTTGGTATTCTGATCTTCATGTATTTTATAGCTTTTACTATTCCATCCTAATGGGATTCCCAGCGAGCAAACCAGTGTTGCATGCCATTATCATGCTGACTGTGCCTTATTCTTTTTGTTTTGACTTGAGAGACATCCTAGCAAGCATTAACAACAAAGTAACCTCACTCTCCACTCTCACATCCCTGCAGGGTGTTGGCCAAAAGCCTGTTACATCCTAGAAAAACACTCTCTGGAAAAACTTCTCTCTTGTGTGCTGGTCAGAGGAGCCTGGCCACTTCTGCCTGTGCCGGGAGGAACAAAAGCAGAGGTAGCTTTGAAAGGTGGTGTATGAGTAGGTAACCCTGCTTCAGCACAAGGTAATCCAGGCAGAAATTCACCCTGGTACAAGGTGGTACCTTTGTCCCGGAGGCAGCTCCCTTTCAGTGGAGTACTGGAGTCTGCTCAAATGAAAGAGCTCATTTGAGAGGTTTTTGTATATGCTAATACGACTTTCTCTGAGGAGCTTTCTATGCTCCTGTGATTTACAGCCGTGTGTAGTGGGTTTTGCACTGTGTAATTTCATAAACTAAAAACAGCTCTAAGGCTGCCTACTTTCCCCAACTTTCCCCAACTTTCCTTGCATGTGAAATATCAGCCCTACCTTTCTGTGCAGCACAAAAGCTGAGCCTGGACTTAAGTCTGCAACGCTGTAACCGCGAGAGTTTACAAGTGGGTAAAAAAGAATGAAACTTCAGTTTCGGTGGAGTGACCTTCGCAAGAAGCTGTTGCCTGAGCGTCCGTAAGCCCGTAAATAAGGGGACTTGCTCGTTTAAAGTGTGTGGTTATAGGAACACCCTTGCTTCTAGGGACGCGCTCCTACTGGTGATTTAAGACAAGAGGTGTGTCCTCGTCCCAGCCACGTTGCAGGTCCCGTGGTTTCTGCCAGGCGGGGAGCCCCGGAAAGGCCGGATTTGGTGCCCCCTGCACGTGGTGCCTTCTATCGCTGGGAATATCCGCGTCGAGCCTGCCTTGCCCCGGAGAGCATCCCCGGCGGGGGAGCGGGGCCGGCCGCTTCCCACCCTTCCTCTCTGCCCGCCGGGACTCGGACAACTTCAGCACAGCGGAGTCTTGCAGGACGGCCGGACCGGGGTCTCCGCGGCGACGGAAGGAGCTGCGGGGGAAAACGGCGAGAGTCTCCGCCAGCGGAGCGGCGCGGCCGAGCCTAGC